>JAACNH010000861.1:0-130000 GCA_019447015.1 Hymenochirus boettgeri | reverse complement strand
GGGGGATATTATAGTTAATTTGGTAGCTATTCTATGAGGATGTCTGTTAGTGGGTCTAAATTACAATCTCACTTTGTGGGGATATGATGTAATGTGAGTAGATATTCATGTTAAATGTCTTAGTGGTTATACATTACAATCTCATTGTGGGGGAGGATATCTATAGTTCATTTGGTAAGATTATTCGCTGTTAACTGTCGGTAGTGGTTTATACATTACCATATCACTTGTGGGGATATTTAGTTTAATTTGGTAGATATTCTTGATAACTGTCAGTAGTGGTTATACATTACAATCTCACTGTGGGGGATATCTATAGTTAATTTTGGTAGATTCTATGATAACTGTCGTAGTGGTTATAAATTACAATCTAACTTGTGGGGATATTTTAGTTAATTTGCTTTTTTTGTAGATATTCTATGATAACGGTCAGTAGTGGTTATTACATTACAATAACTTGTGGGGATATTTAGTTAATTTGGTAGATATTCTATGTAACTGTCAGTAGTGGTTATACATTCAATTCACTTGTGTGGAATTTTAGTTAATTTGGTAGAATCTATGTTAACTGTCTGTAGTGCTTTACATTGACAATATCACTTGTGGGGATGTTCAGTTTAATTGGTAGATATTCTATGATAACTGTCGGTAGTAGGGATACATACAATCTCACGGGTGGGGATATTATCATGAATATCTACCAAAATTAACTATAATATCCCACAAGTGAGATTGTTAATGTTAACCACTACCGACAGTAACATGAATATCTACCAAATTAACTAAAATATACCCAAAGTGAGATTGTGTTTTCGGGGTGCAAAACCCTGTTATGGTGGTCAGAACAGAGTTCCCGGGGTTCAGAACCCCATTCCGGCAGCCAGATAAGAGTTCCCAGGGTGTAAAACCCTGTTCCAGTGGCCAGAAACGAGCCAAAGGGGTCCAGACTCCCGTTCCAGCAGCTAGAACAGAGCCAAAAGCATCCAGACCCTTGTTCCCGCAGCCAGAATAGAGCCAAAGGGGTCCAGACCCCTGTTTTGGCGACCAGAACAGAGCCAAAAGCATCCAGACCCCCTGTTCCGGCAGCCGGAACAGAGCCAAAGGGGTTCACCTTCATTCCGGCGGCCAGAACAGAGCCAAAAGCATCCAGACCCACGTTCCGGCAGCCGGAACAGAGCCAAAGGGGTCCAGACTCCCATTCCGGTGGCCAGAACAGAGCCAAAAGCATCCAGACCCCTGTTCCGGCGGCCAGAACAGAGCCAAAAGCATCCAGACCCCCGTTCCGGCAGCCAGAACAAAGCCAAAGGGGTCCAGACCCCCGTTCCGGCAGCCAGAACAGAGCCAAAAGCATCCAGACCCCCATTCCGGCAGCCGGAACAGAGCCAAAGGGGTCCAGATCCCCCCGTTCCGGCGGCCAGAACAGAGCCAAAAGCATCCAGACCCCCGTTCCGGCGGCCAGAACAGAGCCAAAAGCATCCAGACCCCGTTCCGGCCAGACTAGAACAGACGCCAAAAGCATCCAGACCCACGTTCCGGCAGCCACAACAGTGCCAAAAGCATCCGGACTCCCGTTCCGGGGGCCAGAACAGAGCCAAAAGCATCCAGACCCCCATTCCGGCAGCCGGAATAGAGCCAAAGGGGTTCACCTTCGTTTCGGCGGCCAGAACAGAGCCAAAAGCATCCAGACCCCCATTCGCGCAGCGGAACAGAGCCAAAGGGGTTCAAACCCGTTCTGGCGGCCAGAACAGAGCCAAAAGCAAGCATCCAGACCCGTTCCGGCAGCGCGAACAGAGCCAAAGGGGTCCAGACTCCCATTCCGGGGCCAGAAACAGAGCCAAAAGCATCCAGACCCCGTTCCGGCCGGCCAGAACAGAGCACAAAAGCATCCAGACCCCCATTCCGGCAGCCAGAACAAAGCCAAAGGGGTCCAGACCCCGTTCCGGCAGCAGAACAGAGCCAAAAGCATCCAGACCCCATTCCGGCAGCGGAACAGAGCCAAGGGTCAGTCCCCGCACTTCATCCACCGTTCGGCTGGAGAGAACAGAGCCCAAAAGGGGTTCAGACCCTGTTCCGGCGGCCAGAACAGAGCCAAAAGCATCCAGACCCACATTCCGGCAGCCACAACAGTGCCAAAAGCATCGGATCCCGTTCGCGGGCAGCACAGAACAGAGCCAAAAGCATCCAGACCCCCAATTCCGGCAGCCGGAATAGAGCCAAAGGGGTCCAGACCCTGTTCGCGGCCCGGCCAGAACAGAGCCAAAAGCCATCAGACCCCCATTCCGGCAGCCGGAACAGAGCCAAAGGGGTCCAGACTCCCATTCCGGTGGCCAGAACAGAGCCAAAAGCATCCAGACCACCGCCGTTCCGGCAGCCAGAATAGAGCCAAAGGGTCCAGACCCCCGTTCCGGCACGAAAAGCAGCACAAAAAACCATCCAGACCCCCGTTCCGGCAGTCAGAACAAAGCCAAAAGCATTCAGACCCCATTCCGGCAGCCGGAACAGAGCCAAAGGGGTCCAGACTCCTTTCCGGAGGCCAGAACAGAGCCAAAAGCATCCAGACCCCTGTTCCGGCGGCCAGAACCGAGCCAAAAGCATCCAGACCCACGTTCCGGCAGCCAGAACAGAGCCAAAGGGGTCCAGACACCCCGTTCCGGCACAGCAGAACAAAGCCAAAACCATCCAGACCCCCGTTCCGGCAGTCAGAACAGAGCCAAAAGCATCCAGAACCCCATTCCGGCAGCCGGAACAGAGGCCAAAGGGGTCAAGATCCCGTTCCGGCGGCCACCAGAAAAAGAGCCAAAAGCATCCAGCGACCCCGTTCCGCAGCAGAACAGAGCCAAAAGCATCCAGACCCCGTTCCGGCAGCCAGAACAGAGCCAAAGCATCGACCCCTGTTCCGGCGGCCAGAACAGAGCCAAAAACATCCAGACCCACGTTCCGCAGCCAGACAGAGACCAAACCAAAGGGGTCCAGACCCCCGTTCCGGCACGCAGAACAAAGCCAAAAACCATCAGACCCCCGTTCCGGCAGTCAGAACAGAGCCAAAGGGGTCCAGACCCCTGTTCCGGCAGCCGGAATAGAGCCAAAGGGCGTCCAGGCCCCGTTCCGGCAGCCCCAGAACAGAGTCAAAAGCATCAGACCCCCATTCGGTGGCCAGAACAGAGCCAAAGAGCCAGACCCCGTTCCAGAGACCAAACGAGCAAGCGTTCCAGACCCCCGTCTGGCACGCAGAACAAAGCCCAAAACCATCCAGACCCCGTTCGGCAGTCAGAACAGAGCCAAAAGCATCAGACCCCCATTCCGGCCAGCCGGAACCAGAGCCAAAGGGGTCCAGACCCCCGTTCAGGCGGCCAGGAACAGAGTCTAAAAGGCATCCAGACCCCCATTCCGGCAGCCGGAACAGAGCCAAAGGGCGTCAGACTCCCATTCGGTGGCCCAGAACAGAGCCCAAAGCATCCAGACCCCTGTTCCGGGGCAGAACAGAGCCAAAAGCACACAGACCCCCTGTTCCGGAGCAGCCAGAACAGAGCCAAAACATCCAGACTCCATTCCGGCAGCCGGAACAGAGCCAAAGGGGTCCAGACCCCGTTCCGGCAGCCAGAACAGAGCCAAAAAGCATCCCAGACCCCCATTCCGGCCATCCGGAACAGAGCCAAAAGCATCCAGACCCACGTTCCGGCAGCCAGAACAGAGCAAAAGGGTCCAGACCCGTTCCGGCGCGCAGACAGAACAAAGCCAACAACCATCCAGACCCCCGTTCCGGCAGTCAGAACAGAGCCAAAAGCATCCAGACCCCCATTCCGGCAGCCAGAACAGAGCCAAAGGGCCGACATCCCATTCCGGTGGCCAGAACAGAGCCAAAAGCATCCAGACCCTGTTCCGGCAGCCGCGAACAGAGCCAAAGGGTCCAGACCCCCGTTCCGGCAGTCAGAGCAGAGCAAAAGCATCCAGAACCCCATTCGGCAGCCGGAACAGAGCCAAAGGGGTCCAGACTCCCATTCCGGTGGCCAGAACAGAGCCAAAAGCATCCAGACCCCGTTCTGGCACGAGAACAAAGCCAAAACCATCCAGACCCCCGTTCCGGCAGTCAGAACAGAGCCAAAAGCATCCAGAACCCCATTCGGCAGCGGAACAGAGCAAAGGGGTCCAGACCCCCGTCGTCGGCGGCCGCGAACAGAGCCAAAAGCATCCAGACCCCCATTCCGGCAGCCGGAAACAGAGCCAAAGGGGTCCAGACTCCATTCGTGCCGCGCGCCGCCAGAACAGAGCCAAAAGCATCCAGACCGTCCGGGCGGACCAGAACAGAGCACAAAAGATCCAGACCCTGGCAGCCCACGGCAGACAGAACAGAGCCACAAAGCATCCAGACTCCATTCCGGCAGCCGGGAACAGAGCCAAAGGGGTCCAGACCCCCGTTCCGGCAGCCAGAACAGAGCCAAAAGCATCCAGACCCCCATTCCGGCATCCGGAACAGAGCCAAAAGCATCCAGACCCACGTTCCGGCAGCCAGACAGACAGAGCAAAAGGGGTCCAGACCCCCGTTCCGCGCAGCGAACAGAACAAAGCCAAAACCATCCAGACCCCCGTTCCGGCAGTCAGAGCAGAGCCAAAAGCATCCAGACCCCCATTCGGCCGAGACGGAACAGAGCCAAAGGGGTCCAGACTCCCATTCCGGTGGCCAGAACAGAGCCAAAAGCATCCAGACCCCTGTTCCGGCAGCCGGAACAGAGCCAAAGGGGTCCAGACCCCCGTTCCGGCAGTCAGAGCAGAGCCAAAAGCATCCAGACCCCCATTCCGGCAGCCGGAACAGAGCCAAAGGGGTCCAGACCCCGTTCCGGCGGCAGAACAGAGCACAAAGCATCGACCCCATTCCGGCAGCGGAACAGAGCCAAAGGGGTCCAGACTCCCATTCGGTGGCCAGAACAGAGCCAAAAGCATCCAGACCCACGTTCGGCAGCCAGAACAGAGCAAAGCGGTCCAGACCCCCGGCACGCAGAACCAAAGCCAAAACCATCCAGACCCCCGTTCCGGCAGCCAGAACAGAGCCAAAAGCATCCAGACCCCCGTTCCGGCAGCCAGAACAGAGCCAAAGGGGTCCAGACCCCCGTTCCGGCACGCAGAACAAAGCCAAAACCATCCAGACCCCCGTTCCGGCAGTCAGAACAGAGCCAAAAGCATCCAGACCCCCATTCCGGCAGCCAGAACAGAGCCAAAGGGGTCCAGACTCCCATTCCGGTGGCCAGAACAGAGCCAAAAGCATCCAGACCCCTGTTCCGGCAGCCGGAACAGAGCCAAAGGGGTCCAGACCCCCGTTCCGGCAGTCAGAGCAGAGCCAAAAGCATCCAGAACCCCATTCCGGCAGCCGGAACAGAGCCAAAGGGGTCCAGACCCCCGTTCCGGCGGCCAGAACAGAGCCAAAAGCATCCAGACCCCCATTCCGGCAGCCAGACCCCCACGCTGTCCTCTATTTCTGTTCCTGCCTCCTTGTGCTGTTCCCCTGCCTGTCCCTCTAGCTGTCCCCCTGCATATCCTCTATCTGCCCCCTTGCCTGTCCATCTTTTTGCACCTCTGCCTGTTCTTCTTTCTGTCCCCTGTCTATCCTTCTACCTTCACACCACCATCTGTTCTGCCTTTCCCTCTTCTGTCCCTCTGTCTGTCCCCCTCCTTGCCCCTTGTCTGTCCCTCTGCCTGCCCCCCTCCTTGCACCTCGTCTGTCCCCTCCCCTGTCCCTCTGTCTGTCCCCCTCCCTGTCCCTGTATCTGCCTCCTTGCTGTCCCTCTATCTGTCCCCCGCCTGTCCCTCTATCTGTTCCCCCGCCTGTCCCTCTATCTTCCCCCTTGCCTGTTTCATCTTTTGCACCTCTGCCTGTCTTCTATCTGTCGCTCTGTCTATCTTACTACCTGTCCATCCATCGTTCCCTGCCTGTCCCCTCTGTCTGTCCCCCTGCCTGTCCCCCTCTTTGCCTCTCCTGTCCCCCCTGCCTGTCCCTCTATCTGTCCCCACCTGTCCCTATATCTGCCTCCTTGCTGTTCCTCTCTGTCCCCCTGCCTGTCCCTCTATCTGTCCCCCTGCCTGTCCCTCTATCTGTCTCCTGCTGTCCCTCTATCTGTCCTCCTGCCTTTCCCTCTATCTGTCCTCCTGCCTGTCCCTCTATCTGTCCTCCTCCTGTCCCTCTATCTCTGTCCCCCTCTGTCCTCTATCTGTCCCCCTGCCTGTCCCTCTATCTGTCCCCCCGCCGTCCCTCTATCTGCCCCTTGCCTGTCCATCTTTTGCACCCTCTGCCTGTCCTTCTTCTGTCCCTCGTTATCCTTCTACTGTTTCTCCATCTGTTCCTCTGCCTATCCCCATCGTGCCCTGCCTGTCCCTCTGTTGGCCCCTGCCTGTCCCCCTCTTTGCCCCTCTGTCTATCCCCCTGCCTGTCCACCTGCCAGCCCCTCTACTGTCCCCTCCTATATCTGTCTCATGCCTGTCCACCTATCTGCCCCCTTGCCTGTCCATCTTTTTGCACCTCTGCCTGTGCTTCTATCTGTCCCCCTGTCTATCCTTCTACCTTGTCCCTCCAGCTGTTCTCTGACTGTCCCTCTATCTGCCCCCTGCGTTCCCTCTCTGTCCCCCTACTGTCCCTCTATCTGCCCATGTGCCTGTCCATCTTTTGCACCTCTGCCTGTTCTTCTTTCTGTCCCCCTGTCTATCCTTCTACCTGTCACTCCATCTGTTCCTCTGCCTGTCCCTCTGTCTGTCCCCCTTGCCTGTCCCTCTGTCTGTCCCCCTGCTGCCCCCCCTTGCCCCCTTGTCTGTCCCTCTGCCTGCCCCCCTCCTTGCACCTCTTTCTGTCCCCCTCCCTGTCCCCCCGTCTGTCCCCGCCTGTCCCTGTATCTGCCTCCTTGCTGTGCCTCGATCTGTTCCCCTTCCTGTCCCTCTGTCTGTCCCCCAGCCTGTCCCTCTTTGCCTCTCCTTGTCCCCTATCTGTCCCCGCCTGTCCCTATATCTGCCTCCTTGCTGTTCCCTCTATCTGTCCCCTGCCTGTCCCTCTATCTGTCCCCCTGCCTGTCCCTCTATCTGTCCCCCTGCCTGTCCCTCTATCTGTCCCCACTGCCTGTCCCTCTATCTGTCCCCTGCATGTCCCTCTATCTGTCCCTTGCTGTCCATCTTTTTGCACCTCTGCCTGTCCTTCTATCTGTCCTCTGTCTATCCTTCTACCTGTTTCTCATCTGTTCCCTGCCTGTCCCTCTGTTGCCCCCTGCCTATCCCTCTGTCTGGCCCCCGCCTGTCCCCCTCTTTTGGCCCCCTGTCTATCCCCCTGACCTGTCCCCCCTGCAGCCCTCTCTGTCCCGTCTGTCCCTCTATCTGCCTCCTGCCAGTCCCTCTATCTGTCCCGTGTGTCCCTATATGTCTCCTGCCAGTCCTCTATCTGTCCCTCTGTCCTCCATCTGTCGCCTCCTGTCCTATATCTGTGCCTGCCTGTCCTCTATCTGTTCGCCCTGCCTGTCCCTCTATCTGTCCTGCCCTGCCTGTCCCTCTTCTGTCGCCCCTGTCCCTGCTCCCTCTATCTGTCGCCCTGCCCTGTCCCTCTATCTGTCTGCCTGCCTGTCCCTCTATCTGTCGCCCTGCCTAGGTCCTTCTATCTGTCCCCCTGTCTATCCTTCTACCTGTCCCTCCATCTGTTCCCTGTCGTGCCCCTGCCTGTCCCTCTATCTGTCCCCTGTCTGTCCCCCACCTGTCCCTATTTCTGCCTCCTTGCTGTTCCCCTGCCTGTCCCTCTAGCCTGTCCCCTGCCTATCCTCTATCTGCCCCCTTGCCGTCCATCTTTTTGCACCTCTGCCTGTTCTTCTTTCTGTCCCCCTGCTATCCTTCTACCTATCACACCATCTGTTCCTCTGCCTGTCCCTCTGTCTGTCCCTCTGTCTGTCCTCCTCCTTGCCCCTCTGTCTGTCCCGCTGCCTGCCCCCCTCCTTGCACCTCTGTCTGTCCCCTCCCTGTCCCTACTGTCTGTCCCCCTCCCTGTCCCTGTATCTGCCTCCTTGCTGTGCCTCTATCTGTCCCCCTGCCTGTCCCTCTATCTCTCCCCGCCTGTCCCTCTATCTGCCCCCTTGCCTGTCCATCTTTTTGCACCTCTGCCTGTCCTCTATCTGTCGCTCTGTCTATCCTTCTACCTGTCCCTCCATCTGTTCCCCCTGCCTGTCCCTCGTCTGTCCCCCTGCCTTCCCCCTCTTGCCTCTCCTTGTCCCCCTGCCTGTCCCTCTATCTGTCCCCCACCTGTCCCTATTGATCTGCCTCCTTGCTGTTCCCTCTCTGTCCCCCTGCTGTCCTCTATCTGTCCCTGTGTCCCTCTATCTGTCCCTCCTGCCTGTCCTCTATCTTGTCATGCTTCCCCGTCCTCCTGCCTGTCCCTCTATCTGTCCTCCTGCTGTCCCCTATCGTCCCGCTGCCCTGTCCCTCTATCTGTCCCCCTGCCTGTCCCTCTATCTGTCCCCGGCCTGTCCCTCTGTCTGCCCCCTGCATGTCCATCTTTTTGCACCTCTGCCTGTCCTTCTATCTTTCCTCTGTCTACCTTCTACCTGTTTCTCAATCTGTTCCTCTGCCTTCCCCCATCTGTGCCCCTGCCTGTCCCTCTGTCTGGCCCCTGCCTGTCCCCCTTTGCCCCTCTGTCTATCCCCTGCCTGTCCCCCTGCCAGCCCCTCTATCTGTCCCCTCCTATATCTGTCTCCATGCCTGTCCCCCTATCTGCCCCTTGCCTGTCCATCTTTTGCACCTCTGCCTGTGCTCGATCTGTTCCCCCTTCTATCCTTCTACCTGTCCCTCCTGTTCCTCTGCCTGTCCCTCTATCTGCCCCCCTCTGTCCCCCTCTGTCCCCCTACCTGTCCCTCTATTGCCCCCTTGCCTGTCCATCTTTTTGCACCCTGCCTGTTCTTCTTTCGTCCCCTGTCTATCCTTCTACCTGTCACTGCCATCTGTTTCCTCTGCTGTCCCTCTGTCTGTCCCCCTTGCTGTCCCTCTGTCTGTCCCCCTGCCTGCCCCCCTCCTTGCCCCTCTGTCTGTCCCTCTGCCTGCCCCCTCCTTGCACACCACTCTTGTCTGTCCCCTCCCTGTCCCTCTGTCTGTCCCCGCCTGTCCCTGTATCTGCCTCCTTGCTGTGCCTCTATCTGTTCCCCTTCTGTCCCTCTGTCTGTCCCCCAGCCTGTCCCCTCTTTGCCTCTCTTTGGTCCCTCTATCTGTCCCCCGCCTGTCCCTATATCTGCCTCCTTGATGCTGTTCCCTCTATCTGTCCCCCTGCCTGTCCCTCTATCTGTCCCTGCCTGTCCCTCTATCTGTCCCCTGCCTGTCCCTCTATCTGTCCCCCTGCCTGTCCCTCTATCTGTCCCCCTGCCTGTCCCTCTATCTGTCCCTTGCCGTCCATCTTTTTGCACCTCTGCCTGTCCTTCTATCTGTCCCTCTGTCTATCTCTTCTACCTTTTTCTCCATCTGTCCTCTGCCGTGTCCCTCTGTCTGTCCCCCTGTCCTACCTCTTGTCTGGCCGCCCTGCCTGTCCCCCTCTTGCCCCTCTGTCTATCCCCCTGCCTCTCCCCCTGCCAGCCCTCTCTGTCCCCGTCTGTCCCTCTATCTGTCTCCCTGCCAGTCCCTCTATCTGTCCCCGTGTGTCCCTCTATCGTGTCTCCCTGCCAGTCCCTCTATCTGTCCCCGTCTGTCCCTATATCTGTCTCCCTGCCTGTCCCCCTATCTGCCCCCTTGCCTGTCCCATCTTTTGCACCTCTGCCTGTGCTTCTATCTGTCCCCCTGTCTATCCTTCTACCTGTCCCTCTATCTGCCCCTGACAGTCCATCTTTTTGCTCCTTTGCCTGTCCTTCTATCTGTCTCTTTGCCTATCCTTCTATCTGTCCCCGTCTGTCCTTATACCTGTCCCTTTATCTGTTCCCCTGCTTTCCATTCTTCGAATCTCTGCTGTCCCCTGTCTTTCCCTCATCTGCCCTCTGTATGCCTTCTGCCTGTCCCTCTATCCGTCCCCCTCCGCCTGTCCCTCTATCGTTCCTCTGCTTGTTCCTCTTGCCGGTCCCTCTATCTGCCCCCTGCCTGTCCCTCTCTGTCCCCTGCCTGTCCTCTCTATCTGCCCCTTGCCTGTCCATCTTTTTGCACCTCTGCCTGTTCTTCTTTCTGTCCCCCTGTCTATCCTTTCTACCTGTCACTCCATCTGTTCCTCTGCCTGTCCCTCTGTCTGTCCCCCTTGCTGTCCCTCTGTCTGTCCCCTGCCTGCCCCCCTCCTTGCCCACTCGTCTGTCCCTCTGCCTGCCCCCTCCTTGCACCTCTGTCGTCCCCCTCCCTGTCACCTCTGTCTGTCCCCCGCCTGTCCCTGTATCTGCCTCCTTGCTGTGCCTCTATCTGTCCCCCTGCCTATCTCTCTATCTCTCCCCCGCCTGTCCCTCTATCTGCCCCCTTGCCTGTCCATCTTTTTGCACTGTCCTTCTATCTGTCCCTCTGTCTATCCTTCTACCTGTCCCTCCATCTGTCCCCCTCTGTCCCCCTCTTTGCCTCCCTTTCCCCCTGCCTGTCCCTCTATCTGTCCCCTGCCTGTCCTATATCTGCCCCTTGCTGTTCCTTCTATCTGTCCCCCTGCCTGTCCCTCTATCTGTCCCCGTGCCTGTCCTCTTCTGTCCCCCCTGCTGTCCCTCTCTGTCCCTGCTGTCCCTCTATCTGTCCCCTGCCTGTCCCTCTATCTGCCCCTTGCCTGTCCATCTTTTTGCCCTCTGCCTGTCCTTCTATCTGTCCCTCTGTCTTTCCTTCTACCTGTTTCTCCATCTGTCCCTGCCTGTCCCTCTGTCTGGGCCCCCCTGCCTGTCCCCCTCTTTGCCCCTCTGTCTATCCCCCTGCCTGTCCCCCTGCCAGCCCCTCTATCTGTCCCGTCTGTCCCTATTTGTCTCCCTGCCAGTCCCTCTATCTGTCCTCTAATCTGTCTTCTCCTGCCTGTCCCCTCTATTTGCCCCCCGACAGTCCATCTTTTTGCTCCTTTGCCTGTCCTTCTATCTGTCTTTTTGCCTATCCTTCTATCTGTCCCCGTCTGTCCTTTACCTGTCCCTTTATCTGTTCCCCTGCTTCCATTCTTTGCATCTCTGCCTGTCCCCTGTCTGTCCCTCCATCTGCCCTCTGTATGTCCTTCTTCTGTCCCTCTATCAGTCCTCCTGCTTGTTCCTCTGCCGGTCCCTCTATCTGTCCCCCTGCCTGTCCCCTTCTCTGTCCCCCTGCCTGCCCCCTTTCTGTCCCTGCCTGTCCCTCTATCTGTCCCCTGCCTGTCCCTCTACTCTATCCCTGCCTGTCCCCTCTTCTATCCCGCCTGTCCTTCTGTCTGTCCCTCTATCGCCTCCTGCTGTTCTCCATCAGTTCCTCTGTCTGTCCTCTATTTTTCCCCCTGCCTTCCTTCTATCTGTTCCCAGCCTGTCCCTCATCTGTCCCAGCCTGTCCCTCTATCTGTCCCCCAGCCTGTCCCTCTTCTCTGTCACCCTCTCTGTCCCTCTGTCTATCTGTGCTGTCCCCTGCCTGTCCCTCTATCTGTCTCCCTGTCTGTCCTTCTACCTGTCCCTCTATCTGTCCCCCTGCCTGTCACTTCTACCTGTCCCTCTATCTGTTCTTTTCCTGTCCCCCTATCTGGCCCCTGCCTGTCCCTCTATTTGCCCCCCGTCTGTCCTTCTGCCTATCACTCACTATCTGCCCCTTGCTTGTCTCTCTATCTGTTCCTTTGCCTGTCCTATAGGCAGGGGACAGATAGTGCGACAGGCCAAAAGGGACAGACAGGGTGACAGAGAAGAGACACAACAAACATAGGAGCAAAAGTACCAGGCACTCAACCCAGATATGAGTTAAAAGATAATCCCTTTATTGTGCAACATTGGGAAACAACATTAGTGTGCCAATAAAACATTAAAAATATATATATACATACAAAAATGGATACCGATAGGTAGCATGAATCACCAAGTATTCCCTCACCCAAATAACCTCTCAAGTGATTAGAATCAAACCCCGTATAGACTCATCTGTAAGCCAGTCTCAGTCACAGTCAAAGTCACCATGGGGGCTCCGCATAGGAAAGGCTGAGGGACGATACATCCATAGGTAGTATGCATCGGTATCACACACAGGAAAATGGGGACGCTGAACGCGTTTCGCTAATCAAGCTTCCTCAACAGCGTCGAGAGAGAGAGACACAGGCAGGGGGACAGATAAAGGGACAGGTAGGTGACAGAGGGAGATAAAAGTAGGTAGGTTCCCAGCACACAAATGAGTGTAGGGCCCCAGCACCCCACCTCCCACCCCAGTGTCCGTGGTCCCCACTCACATAGCTTCAGGTGCTGCTTCTGCGATGTGCGATAATCCTTGTGCTCTGCTCTTTAGTGCACTGATCATTTCTTCTTTGTTCCGGCTTTTTTCACATTGAGCCGGAATGCAACCGTCATTGTGTTCTGGTGCGGTTCCGGATTTTACTTACCTGCAGTCGCGACGTAACTAGAGTTCATTTAAAGTCAGAAATGACTGGATCGCCGGAAACCCCTCCCCCCTTTCTCGCTGGAGGCAATGGACTTTTTGCGGTTCGGTCCATTTCGATTTTTATTTTACCGGGATTTTTATTCATTAATAGATAAAAATAATTGCAAATGAACAGTATTGTTTTGTTTTTCAAATTAAATGTTTTGGCATTTTACTTTGATCATAGGTCATAGGTATATTATATCTGTCCTGCCAGTCCCACTATCTGTCCCTCTATCTGTCCCTCTATCTGTCCCTCTATCTGTCCCTCTATCGTCTTCTATCTTCCTTCTATCTGTCCGCATCTGGTCTTCTTCTGTCCCTCTATCTGTCCCTCTATCTGTCCTTCTGTCTGTCCCTCTGCCTGTCCCTCCTCTATGTCCTTCTGTCTGTCCCTCTATCTGTCCCTCTATCTATCTGTCCCTCTATCTGTCCTTCTTCCTGTCCCTCTCCTGTCCCTCTCTATGTCCTTCTGCCTGTCCCTCTATCGTCCCTCTGCCTGTCCTTTGTTTGTCCCAATGTCTGTCTCTCTATCTGTGCCCCTGCCTGTCCCTCAATCTCTCCTTCTGCATGTCCCTCCATCTGTCCTTCATGTCCTCCATCTGTCCCTCTGCCTGTCCCTCTATCTGACTACTTATACCTCTACACAGACATTTACTGCTGCACATTCAAACCACAAACACAGCTGCACACTCACTGATACACACAAGCCCACATACACACACAGGAACAGAGAAACCATTTAACATACATAAACACATATTACATACATACATACATATAAGCACTCATAAGCACTATTGTGCTAAACACACACACTCGGCTCCATATACCCAAACATTTATGTAAACATATACACATACACCTCTACACACATTCCTACACTTATACCACAAGCACACATGTAAATGAATACAACACCTGGTGCACATCACTGCTTATACACACGCATAAAGCAGTGCTAAAAAACTAACACACCCAACTATATGCACTATTAGCTGTAGATGTAGTATACTTGGATTTTGATAAGGATTTTGATGCCGTCCCCATAGGCGACTAACATATAAGCTAAGGTCGTTCAGCTGGGTGGCACATTTGTACAAGAATAGAAGTTGGTTATGGATAGGAACCAGAGAGTTGTTGTTAAACAGGGCTTCACTCAATATAGACTGTGGGTATGTCAGCAAGGATTCTGTGTTTGCCAAGCCAACGACAGAAAACTTTGCTGACCATAAAAACTTTAGAGGATATGCATAGGTTACGGTGGATCTAGATAGATTGTCACATTAGGCTGATGAAAATCAATGTGATAAATGTTAAAGTGATGCATGCCTGGCAAGCAGTGTTGCACGCTAGCAAGCAGTGCCAGGCGGCAACAGCCAGAGCCAGTAAGATATTTTCTGTTTATAGAGAGGTATAGATTCAAGGGAGGAAAATATTACTCTCCCTCTAACAAAGCATTGGTAAGGCCTCATTTGGGAATATGCAGTGCAGTTTTGGAATCCTGTGTACAAAAAGGACATTCAGGGTTCAGAGAAGAGCAACTAAATTAATAAGGGGGATTGGAAAGCTTGAATATGAAGAGAGACTGGAAAAGTTACCATTATGTACGCTGGATAAAAGGCGCTTTCGTGGAGATGTGATTACTGTGTATAAAATACATAATACGGCCATACAATAAACTACCTGGGCATTGGTTCCCAATAGAACATGTCAGAGGACACGAGGACATCCCTTAAGAATTGAAGAAATGAAGTTTAGTCTTCAAGTTCGGAAAAGATTTTTCTGTGAGAATAGTAAAACTAGGAACTGTCTTCCAGTGGACATGGTGATGGCAGGTTCATTGGATATTTTCGAAAAGAAGCTGGATGAGTTTCTGAAACAAAGGGATGTTGCAGGTCACTGGTATTGACATACATAAAGTAGAGATCCAGGGATATTTTTCAATTGTCACTTGGAGTCAGGAACAAATTTTGGTGTTTTTTTTTCTTTGCCTTCCTCTGAATCACATTTAGGCAGGAAATGAGGGGTATGCTGATAGGTTGTGACTGGATGGACGTATGTCTTTATTCAACCTCAAATGCTATTCTAAAACTAATACACACACTCAGCACAACTCACAAACAATATTAATGCAGATACTAGCTACACAGACATGCTCACTCTGGTACACACATAATGTACACACACACATAAAAACATGTTGCTAAATAAACCATCTACAAATATAGTTTTGCTATCACACAAATGCACTTCTATTTCACACACACTGCTACACACATGCATTCAGACTTTTCCACACTTCTACACACAGACAAATGTTCACACTTACTCTACACTCACTCACACATTTACATTCTTACACATCCCAAAAGGCCACAACCAAACACATATAAATACATGCAAAAATACACTCAGAAATTTTTAACACTTACACATACTTTGTATACACACAAAATAGCTCACACATGCTCATTCTGTCACACAAAACCTACTACAGACATCATAAATCCTTCCTACACGTATACATACATTGTCAACCTACACACATATACATATATGCACACACATATCACTCCCAAACAGTTGCTGCCATAACAAAAGCTCCCAGGGTGCAAAACCCCCATTCTGACAAGCAGAACATAGTTCCCAGGGTACAGACACTAGTTCCGGCTTCCAAAACAGTTTCCAGGGTGCAGACTTCCATTCCGGCCATTAGAAGTGCAGAACAGAGTTCCCAGGGTGCAGAGCCCCGTCCTGGCAACAGAACATAGTTCCCGAGTGCAGACCCCGTTTTGGCCCCTAGAACAGAGTTCCAGGGTTGAGACCCTGTTCCGACAACCAGAGCAGAGTTTCCAGGGTGCAGACCCTGTTCCAGCACCAGAACAGAATTCCCAGGGTGAAAACCCCTTTTCAAGCAGCCAGAACAGAGTTCCCAGAAATAGACCCCTGTTCTGGCCACCAGAACAGAATTCTCAGGGTGCAAACCCCTATTCAAGCAGCCAGAACAGAGTTCCCAGGGTGCAGAGCCCTGTTCCGGCAATCAGAACAGAGTTTCCCAGGGTGCAGACCCTGTTCCAGCCACCAGAACAGAATTCCCAGGGTGCAAACCCCTATTCAAACAGCCAAAACAGGGTTTCCAGGGGCCAGAGCCTGTTCTGTGGCCCCTAGAACAGAGTTCCCAGGGTGCAGACCCTGTTCCAGCCACAGAACAGAATTCCCAGGGTGCAAACCCCTATTCAACACCAAAACGGTTTCCAGGGTGCAGGAGCCCTGTTCTGCCCCTAGAACAGAGTTCCCAGGGTGAAGACCCGTTCCAGCCACCAGAACAGAGATATCCCAGGGTCAAACCCCTATTCAAACAGCCAAAACAGGGTTTCCAGGTGCAGAGCCCTGTTCTGGCCCTAGAACAGGGTTCCCAGGGTGCAGAGCCCGTTCCGATAACCAGACAGAGTTCCCAGGGTGCAGACTGTTCCAGCCCACCAGAACAGAATTCCCAGGGTGAAAACCCCTATCAAGCAGCCAGAACAGAGTTCCCAGGGTGCAGACCCCTTTCCAGCCCCAGAACAGAATTCCAGGGTTCAAACCCCTATTCAAGCAGCCAGAACAGAGTTCCCAGGGTGCAGCCCCGTTTTGTCCCCTAGAACAGAGTTTCCAGGTTGCAGAGCCCGTTCCGGCAACAAGAACAGAGTTCCCAGGGTGCAAACCCTGTTCCAGCCACCAGAACAGAGTTCCCAGGGTGCAAACCCCTATTCAAACAGCAAAACAGGGTTTCCAGGGTGCAGAGCCCTGTTCCGGCAACCAGAGCAGAGTTCCCAGGGTTCAGACCCTGTTCCAGCCACCAGAACAGAATTCCCAGGGTGAAAACACCTATATCCAGTGTTTTTTTAGGGTGCAAAACCCTGTTACAGCCGCTAGAACAGAGTTCCCAGAAATCAGTCCCCTGTTCCGGCCACCAGAACAAAACCCATTCTGGCAGCCAGAGCAGAGTTTTCGGGTGCAAAACCCTGTTATGGTGGTCAGAACAGAGTTCCCAGGGTTCAGAACCCCATTCTGGCAGCCAGATAAGAGTTCCACGGGTGTAAAACCCTGTTCCAGTGGCCAGAAACGAGCCAAAGGGGTCCAGACTCCCGTTCCAGCAGCTAGAACAGAGCCAAAAGCATCCAGACCCTTGTTCCCGCAGCCAGAATAGAGCCAAAGGGGTCCAGACCCCTGTTTTGGCGACCAGAACAGAGCCAAAAGCATCCAGACCCCCTGTTCCGGCAGCCGGAACAGAGCCAAAGGGGTTCACCTTCGTTCCGGCGGCCAGAACAGAGCCAAAAGCATCCAGACCCCCGTTCGGCAGCGGCAACAGAGCCAAAGGGGTCCAGACTCCCATTCCGTGGCCAGAACAGAGCCAAAAGCATCCAGACCCCTGTTCCGGCGGCCAGAACAGAGCCAAAAGCATCCAGACCCCCGTTCCGGCAGCCAGAACAAAGCCAAAGGGGTCCAGACCCCCGTTCCGGCAGCCAGAACAGAGCCAAAAGCATCCAGACCCCCATTCCCAGCCGGAACAGAGCCAAAGGGTCCAGATCCCCGTTCCGGCGCCAGAACAGAGCCAAAGCATCCAGACCCACCCCCGTTCCGGCAGCCAGAACAGAGCCAAAAGCATCCAGACCCCCGTTCCGCACTAGAACAGAGCCAAAAGCATCCAGACCCACGTTCCGGCACGCCACAACAGTGCCAAAGCATCCGACTCCCGTTCCGGGGGCCAACAGAGCCAAAGCATCCAGACCCCCATTCCGGCAGCCGGAATAGAGCCAAAGGGGTTCACCTTCGTTCCGGCGGCCAGAACAGAGCCAAAAGCATCCAGACCCCCATTCCGGCAGCCGGAACAGAGCCAAAGGGGTTCAAACCCCCGTTCTGGCGGCCAGAACAGAGCCAAAAGCAAGCATCCAGACCCACGTTCCGGCAGCCGGAACAGAGCCAAAGGGGTCCAGACTCCCATTCCGGTGGCCAGAACAGAGCCAAAAGCATCCAGACCCCTGTTCCGGCGGCCAGAACAGAGCCAAAACATCCACCCCCCCATTCCGCAGCCAGAACAAAGCCAAAGGGGTCCAGACCCCCGTTCCGGCAGCCAGAACAGAGCCAAAAGCATCCAGACCCCATTCCGCAGCCGGAACAGAGCCAAAGGGTCCAGATCCCCGTTCCGGCGGCCAGAACAGAGCCAAAAGGGGTTCAGACCCTGTTCCGGCGGCCAGAACAGAGCCAAAAGCATCCAGACCCACATTCCGGCAGCCACAACAGTGCCAAAAGCATCCGGACTCCCGTTCCGGGGGCCAGAACAGAGCCAAAAGCATCCAGACCCCCATTCCGGCAGCCGGAATAGAGCCAAAGGGGTCCAGACCCTGTTCCGGCGGCCAGAACAGAGCCAAAAGCATCCAGACCCCCATTCCGGCAGCCGGAACGAGCCAAAGGGTCCAGACTCCCATTCCGGTGGCCAGAACAGAGCCAAAAGCATCCAGACCCCGTTCCGGCAGCCAGAATAGAGCCAAAGGGGTCCAGACCCCCGTTCCGGCACGCAGAACACAGCCAAAACCATCCAGACCCCGTTCCGGCAGTCAGAAACAAAGCCAAAAGCATTCAGACCCCACCCATTCCGGCAGCCGGAACAGAGCCAAAGGGGTCCAGACTCCCTTTCCGGAGGCCAGAACAGAGCCAAAAGCATCCAGACCCCTGTTCCGGCGGCCAGAACCGAGCCAAAAGCATCCAGACCCACGTTCCGGCAGCCAGAACAGAGCCAAAGGGGTCCAGACCCCCGTTCCGGCACGCAGAACAAAGCCAAAACCATCCAGACCCCCGTTCCGGCAGTCAGAACAGAGCCAAAAGCATCCAGAACCCCATTCCGGCAGCCGGAACAGAGCCAAAGGGGTCAAGATCCCCGTTCCGGCGGCCAGAACAGAGCCAAAAGCATCCAGACCCCCGTTCCGGCAGCCAGAACAGAGCCAAAAGCATCCAGACCCCCGTTCCGGCAGCCAGAACAGAGCCAAAAGCATCCAGACCCCTGTTCCGGCGGCCAGAACAGAGCCAAAAACATCCAGACCCACGTTCCAGCAGCCAGAAACAGAGCCAAAGGGGTCCAGACCCCCGTTCCGGCACGCAGAACAAAGCCAAAACCATCCAGACCCCCGTTCCGGCAGTCAGAACAGAGCCAAGGGTCCAGACCCCTGTTCCGGCAGCCGGAATAGAGCCAAAGGGGTCCAGGCCCCGTTCCGGCAGCCAGAACAGAGTCAAAAGCATCTAGACCCCCATTCCGGCGGCCAGAACAGAGCCAAAAGCATCCAGACCCCCGTTCCAGCAGCCAGAACAGAGCCAAAGGGTCCAGACCCCCGTTCTGGCACGCAGAACAAAGCCAAACCATCCAGACCCCCGTTCCGGCAGTCAGAACAGAGCCAAAAGCATCCAGACCCCCATTCCGGCAGCCGGAACAGAGCCAAAGGGGTCCAGACCCCCGTTCCGGCGGCCGGAACAGAGTCAAAAGCATCCAGACCCCCATTCCGGCAGCCGGAACAGAGCCAAAGGGGTCCAGACTCCCATTCCCGGTGGCCAGAACAGAGCCAAAAGCATCCAGACCCCTGTTCCGGGGGCCAGAACAGAGCCAAAAGCATCCAGACCCCTGTTCCGGCAGCCAGAACAGAGCCAAAGCATCCAGACTCCCATTCCGGCAGCCGGAACAGAGCCAAAGGGGTCCAGACCCCCGTTCCGGCAGCCAGAACAGAGCCAAAAGCATCCAGACCCCCATTCCGGCATCCGGAACAGAGCCAAAAGCATCCAGACCCACGTTCCGGCAGCCAGAACAGAGCAAAAGGGGTCCAGACCCCCGTTCCGGCACGCAGAACAAAGCCAAAACCATCCAGACCCCCGTTCCGGCAGTCAGAACAGAGCCAAAAGCATCCAGACCCCCATTCCGGCAGCCAGAACAGAGCCAAAGGGGTCCAGACTCCCATTCCGGTGGCCAGAACAGAGCCAAAAGCATCCAGACCCCTGTTCCGGCAGCCGGAACAGAGCCAAAGGGGTCCAGACCCCCGTTCCGGCAGTCAGAGCAGAGCCAAAAGCATCCAGAACCCCATTCCGGCAGCCGGAACAGAGCCAAAGGGGTCCAGACTCCCATTCCGGTGGCCAGAACAGAGCCAAAAGCATCCAGACCCCCGTTCTGGCACGCAGAACAAAGCCAAAACCATCCAGACCCCCGTTCCGGCAGTCAGAACAGAGCCAAAAGCATCCAGACCCCCATTCCGGCAGCCGGAACGAGCAAAGGGGTCCAGACCCCCTTCCGCGCCGGAACAGAGCCAAAAGCATCCAGACCCCCATTCCGGCAGCCGAACGACGCCAAAGGTCCAGACTCCCATTCCGTGGCCAGAACAGAGACCAAAAGCATCCAGACCCCCGTTCCGGCGGCCAGAACAGAGCCAAAAGCATCCAGACCCCTGTTCCGCAGCCAACAGAGCCAAAAGCATCCAGACTCCCATTCCGGCAGCCGGAACAGAGCCAAAGGGGTCCAGACCCCCGTTCCGGCAGCCAGAACAGAGCCAAAAGCATCCAGACCCCCATTCCGGCAGCCGGAACAGAGCCAAAAGCATCCAGACCCACGTTCCGCGCACCAGAACAGAGCAAAAGGGGTCCAGACCCCCGTTCCGCGCACGCAGAACAAAGCCAAAACCATCCAGACCCCCGTTCCGGCAGTCAGAGCAGAGCCAAAAGCATCAGACCCCCATTCCCGGCAGCCGGAACAGAGCCAAAGGGTCCAGACTCCCATTCCGGTGGCCAGAACAGAGCCAAAAGCATCCAGACCCCTGTTCCGGCAGCCGGAACAGAGCCAAAGGGGTCCAGACCCCCGTTCCGGCAGTCAGAGCAGAGCCAAAAGCATCCAGACCCCCATTCCGGCAGCCGGAACAGAGCCAAAGGGGTCCAGACCCACGTTCCGGCGGCCAGAACAGAGCCAAAAGCATCGACCCCATTCCGCGCAGCGGAACAGAGCCAAAGGGTCCAGACTCCCATTCCGGTGGCCAGAACAGAGCCAAAAGCATCCAGACCCACGTTCCGGCAGCCAGAACAGAGCCAAAGGGGTCCAGACCCCCCACGCAGAACAAAGCCAAAACCATCCAGACCCCCGTTCCGGCAGTCAGAACAGAGCCAAAAGCATCCAGACCCCCGTTCCGGCAGCCAGAACAGAGCCAAAGGGGTCCAGACCCCCGTTCCGGCAGCCAGAACAGAGCCAAAAGCATCCAGACCCCATTCCGGCAGCCGGAACAGAGCCAAAGGGGTCCAGACCCCTGTTCCGGCAGTCAGAACAGAGCCAAAAGCATCCAGACCCCCATTCCGGCAGCCGGAACAGAGCCAAAGGGGTCCAGACCCCCGTTCCGGCGGCCAGAACAGAGCCAAAAGCATCCAGACCCCCATTCCGGCAGCCGGAAACAGAGCCAAAGGGGTCCAGACTCCCATTCCGTGGCCAAACAGAGCCAAAGCATCCAGACCCCTATTCCGGTGCCCAGAACAGAGCCAAAAGCTTCCAGACCCCCGTTCCGGCAGCCAGAACAGAGCCAAAGGGGTCCAGACCCCCGTTCCGGCACGCAGAACAAAGCCAAAACCATCCAGATCCCCGTTCCGGCGGCCAGAACAGAGCCAAAAGCATCCAGACCCCCGTTCCGGCAGCCAGAACAGAGCCAAAAGCATCCAGACCCCCGTTCCGGCAGCCACAACAGTGCCAAAGCATCCGGACCCCCGTTCGGCGGCCCAAACAGAGGCCAAAGGGTCCAGCAGAACCCCCCTGTTGTCCTTACAGAGCCAAAAGCATCCAGACCCACGTTCCGGCAGCCAGAACAGAGCCAAAGGGGTCCAGACCCCCGTTCCGGCAGCCAGAACAGAGCCAAAAGCATCCAGACCCCCATTCCGGCAGCCGGAACAGAGCCAAAGGGGTCCAGACTCCCATTCTGGTGGCCAGAACAGAGCCAAAAGAATCCAGACCCACGTTCCGGCAGCCAGAACAGAGCAAAAGGGGTCCAGACCCCCGTTCCGGCACGCAGAACAAAGCCAAAACCATCCAGACCCCCGTTCCAGCAGTCAGAACAGAGCCAAAAGCATCCAGACCCCCATTCGGTGGCCAGAACAGAGCCAAAAGCATCCAGACCCCTGTTCCGGCAGCCGGAACAGAGCCAAAGGGGTCCAGACCCCGTTCTGGCAGTCAGAGCAGAGCCAAAAGCATCCAGACCCCCATTCCGGCAGCCGGAACAGAGCCAAAGGGGTCCAGACCCCCGTTCCGGCGGCCAGAACAGAGCCAAAAGCATCGACCCCCATTCCGGCAGCCGGAACAGAGCCAAAGGGGTCCAGACTCCCATTCCGGTGGCCAGAACAGAGCCAAAAGCATCCAGACCCTGTTCCGGCAGCTGGAACAGAGCAAAGGGGTCCAGACCCCCGTCCGGCAGTCAGAGCAGAGCCAAAAGCATCCAGACCCCCATTCCGGCAGCCGGAACAGAGCCAAAGGGTCTGACCCCCGTTCCAGCGGCAAACAGAGCCAAAGGGGTCCAGACTCCCATTCCGGTGGCCAGAACAGAGCCAAAAGCATCCAGACCACTGTTCCGGCAGCCCAGAAAAGAGCCAAAAGCATCCAGACCCCCATTCCGGCAGCCGGAAACAGAGCCAAAGGGGTCCAGACATCCATTCCGGTGGCAGCAGAACAGAGCCAAAAGCATCCAGACCCAGTTCCGGCAGCCAGAACAGAGCCAAAGGGGTCCAGACCCCCCTTCCGGCAGCCAGAACAGAGCCAAAGGGGTCCAGACCCCCGTTCCGGCAGCCAGAACAGAGCCAAAAGCATCCAGACCCCCATTCCGGCAGCCGGAACAGAGCCAAAGGGGTCCAGACTACCATTCCGGTGGCCAGAACAGAGCCAAAAGCATCCAGACCCCTGTTCCGGCGGCCAGAACAGAGCCAAAAGCATCCAGACCCCTGTTCTGGCAGCCAGAACAGAGCCAAAAGCATCCAGACTCCCATTCCGGCAGCCGGAACAGAGCCAAAGGGTCCAGACTCCATTCGGTGGCCAGAACATAGCCAAAAGCATCCAGACCCCTGTTCCGGCGGCCCAGAACAGAGCCAAAGCATCCAAGACCCACGTTCCGGCAGCCAGAACAGAGCCAAAACATCCAGACCCCCATTCCGGCAGCCGGAACAGAGCCAAAGGGGTCCAGACTCCCATTCCGGTGGCCAGAACAGAGCCAAAAGCATCCAGACCCACGTTCCGGCAGCCAGAACAGAGCAAAAGGGGTCCAGACCCCCGTTCCGGCACGCAGAACAAAGCCAAAACCATCCAGACCCCCGTTCCGGCAGTCAGAACAGAGCCAAAAGCATCCAGACCCCCCATTCCGGCAGTCAAAACAGAGCCAAAGGGGTCCAGACTCCCATTCCGGTGGCGCAGAACAGAGCCAAAAGCATCCAGAACCCTGTTCCGGCAGCCGGAACAGAGCCAAAAGGGGTCCAGACCCCGTTCCGGCAGTCAGAGCAGAGCAAAAGCATCAGACCCCATTCGGCAGCCGGAACAGAGCCAAAGGGGTCCAGACCCCCGTTCCAGCGGCCAGAACAGAGCCAAAAGCATCGACCCCATTCCGGCATCGGAACAGAGCCAAAGGGGTCCAGACTCCCATTCCGGTGGCCAGAACAGAGCCAAAAGCATCCAGACCCACGTTCCGGCAGCCAGAACAGAGCCAAAGGGGTCCAGTTCCCCGGCACGCAGAACAAAGCCAAAAACATCAGACCCCCGTTCGCAGTCAGAACAGAGCCAAAAGCATCCAGACCCCCGTTACGGCAGCCAGAACAGAGCCAAAGGGGTCCAGACCCCGTTCCGGCAGCCAGAACGAGCACAAAAGCATCCAGACCCCCATTCTGGCAGCCGGAACAGAGCCAAAGGGTCCAGACCCCGGGTCCGGCAGTCAGAAACAGAGCCAAAAGCATCCAGACCCCATTCCGGCAGCCGGAACAGAGCCAAAGGGGTCCAGACCCCCGTTCCGGCGGCCAGAACAGAGCCAAAAGCATCCAGACCCCCATTCCGGCAGCCGGAACAGAGCCAAAGGGGTCCAGACTCCCATTCCGGGGGCCAGAACAGAGCCAAAAGCATCCAGACCCCTGTTCCGGTGGCCAGAACAGAGCCAAAAGCTTCCAGACCCCCGTTCCGGCAGCCAGAACAGAGCCAAAGGGGTCCAGACCCCGTTCCGGCAAGCCGAACAGAAGAAGATATAGGGACAGGCGGGGGACAGATAGAGGGACAGGCAGGGGGACAAGGAGAGGCAAAGAGGGGACAGGCAGGGGGACAGACAGAGGGACAGGAAGGGGAATAGATAGAGGCACAGCAAGGAGGAAGATACAGGGACAGGCGGGGGACAGACAGAGGGACAGGGAGGGGGACAGACAGAGGTGCAAGGAGGGGGGCAGGCAGAGGGACAGACAGAGGGGCAAGGAGGGGGGCAGGCAGGGGGACAGACAGAGGGACAGGCAAGGGGGACAGACAGAGGGACAGGCAGAGGAACAGATGGAGTGACAGGTAGAAGGATAGACAGGGGGACAGAAAGAAGAACAGGCAGAGGTGCAAAAAGATGGACAGGCAAGGGGGCAGATAGAGGGACAGGCAGGGGGACAGAGAGGGACAGGCAGGGGGACAGAGAGGGACAGGCCAGGGGGACAGATAGAAGGGACGGGACAGAGAGAACAGCAGGAGGAAGATAGAGGACGAGGCAGGAGGGACGGATAGAGGGACAGACAGAAGGACATCAGGGGAGATGGAGACAGAAGGGGGAAGGACAAGATACGAGATGGAAAGGCAGGGGACAGAAACGGGACAGAAGGACAGGGGCAGATAGAAGGGAAGGCAAGCAGGACAGTAGAAGGACAGGCAAGGAGCAAAAAGATGGACGCAGGGGGAGCAGATAGAGGGACAGGGGAGTAGACAGGGGGGACAGATAGAAGCACAGGCAGAGGTGCAAAAAGATGGACAGGCAAGGGGGCAGATAGGGGGACAGGCAGGGAGAAAGATAAGGGGACAGACGGGGGACAGCATAGAGGGCACTGAGCAGGGAGCAGATGGGACAGATAGAGGGACTTGGCAGGGAGACAGATAGGGGACAGACGGGGACAGATAGAGGGGCTGGCAGGGGGACAGGCAGGGGGGATAGACAGAGGGGCAAAGAGGGGGACAGGCAGGGGGCCAGACAGGAAGCAGAGGGGACAAAGAGACAGAGAGGACAGATGGAGGAGAAACAGGTAGAAGAAGACAGCAGGGACAGATAGAAGGACAGGCAGAGGTGCAAAAAGAGGACAGGCAGAGGGACAGAGACAGGGGACAGATAGAGGGACAGGCAGGGGGACAGATAGAGGGACAGGCAGGGGGACAGATAGAGGGACAGGCAGGGACAGATAGAGGGACAGGCAGGGGGGAAGATAGAGGGACAGGCAGGGGGACGACAGATAGAGGAACAGCAAGGAGGCCAGATAAGGGACAGGCAGGGGGACAGATATGAGAGGGACAGGCAGGGGGACAGGCGAGGCAAAGAGGGGAACCGGCAGGGGGCAGGCAGGGGACAGATAGAGGGAAGGAAGGAATAGAAAAGCAGGGGGACAGCAGGAGGGACAGATAAAGAGGGGGACAGGGCGGGGGACAGACAGAGGGCAGGAGAGGGTGGACAGACAGAGGTAGGACAGGCTATAGGAGGGGAGGGACAGGCAGAGAGGGACAGTAAGAGGCAGGCAAGGAGAGAGGGGCAGGCAGGGGGACAAGTAGAAGGGACAGGGGCCAGAGGAGGACAGACAGCAGGGACAGGCAAGAGGAACGATGGAAGGGGGCGGTTAGGGACAAAGGATGGACAGGGGGACGAGATATAGAAGAACAGGCAGAGGTGCACAAAAAGAGGACAGGCGAAGGGAGCAGATAGAGGGAGGCAGGGAGGGACAGAGAGGGACAGGGGCAGAAGGGGACAGGCAGGAGACAGATAAACAGAGGGGAAGAGAGGGGCTGGCAGGGGACAGGCAGGGGGATAGACAGAGGGGCAAAGAGGGGGACAGGCAGGGAGGGCAGACAGAGGGATAGGCAGGGGAACAGAGGGGACAGGAAGAGGAACAGATGGAGAAACAGTAGAAGGATAGACAGAGGGACAGATAGAAGGACAGGGCAGAGGTTGCAAAAAGATGGACAGGCAAGGGGACGTAAAGGGGAAGATAGAGGGGCAGAGGGGGGACAGATGGGGAAAGGGAGGGACAGAGGGACAGGCGGGAGATAGAGGACAGGAGGGGGACAGATAGGACAGGCGGACAGAGGGCGCAAGGCAAATACGGTGGGGGACAGATAGAGGGACAGGCAGGCAGGGGGAGAAGACGGGGACAGGACAGATGAGGGGACGGAGAAAGAGGGCAAGAGGACAGGCAGGGGGGCAGATAGAGGGACAGGCAGGGGGCAAGGAGAGAGGAGCAGAGGGACACAGGGACAGGGGGACAGATAGAGGCACAGCAAGGAGGAAGATACAGGGACAGGCGGGGGACAGACAGAGGGACAGGGAGGGGGACAGACAGAGGTGCAAGGAGGGGGGCAGGGAGAGGGACAGACAGAGGGGCAAGGAGGGGGGCAGGCAGGGGGAAGGGGGGGGGGGGAGGGGACAGACAGAGGACAGCAGAGGGACAGGCAGAGGAACAGATGGTGTGGTTGACAGGTAGATAGAAGAAGACAGGGGGACAGAAAAGAAGAACAGGCAGAGGTGCCAAAAAGATGGACAGGCAAGGGGGGGAAGATAGAGGGATAGGCAGGGGGACAGAAGAGGGACAGGCAGGGGGAGAGGAAGACAGCAAGGGGGACAGCCAGAGAAAGGGGACAGGTGGGGGACAGGCAGGGGGACAGAAGAGGGACAGCAGGGGCACAGAGAGGGAAACAGAGGGAAGAAGGGACAGGTAGAAGATAGACAGGGGGACAGATAGAGGACAGGCAGGGTGCAAAAGACAGGGAAGGGGGACAGATAGAGGGACAGGCGGGGCGACAGATAGAGGGACAGGCAGGGGAAAGATAGAGGACGACAGGCAGGAGGACAGATAGAGGGGACAGGCAGAAGGGGGCAGAACAGATAGAGGACAGGCAGGGGCAACAGGATAGAGGGGAGCAGGCAGGGGGACAGAAGGGGAACAATGCAGGAGGGATAGAGGGACAGGCAGGGAGAGTAGAGGGACAGGCAGGGGGGACAGAGGGCAAGGAGGGGAAGCAGGCAGGGGGACAGCACAGAGGGACAGAGGCAGGGGAACAGACTAGGGCAAGGAGGGGGACAGACAGAGGGGAGCAGGAGGGGGACAGAGAGGGACAGACGGGGACAGAGGAGCAGAAGAGGGACAGGCGAGAGGACAGACAGGGGGACAAAAATAGAGGGACAGGCAGGGAGGACAGGACAGAGGGGCAAGGAGGGGGACGGGCAGGGGGACAGACAGGGGCAAGGAGGAGAGGACAAGGCAGGAGGGTCAGACAGAGGGACCAGGCATGGGGACAGATAGAGGCAGGCAGGGGGACAGTAGAGGGATAGGGGGGACAAAAGAGGACAGCAGGGGGATAGAGGAGATAGGGACCAGGGAGGGGACAGGGGTGGGGGACAAGTAGGGGACAGAATGAGGGACAGGCAGGGGACAGGTGGGGGTGGCAGGTAGAAGGATGAGACAGGCAGGGGGACAGATAGAAGGGGACAGGACAGAGGGGCAGCGACAGATAGAGGGGCAGCAGCAAGGGGGCAGGGAAGTAGGGGACAGGCAGGGGGATAGAGGGGACAGGGACAGAATAGAGGGACAGCAGGGGGACAGGACAAGAGGCACACAGGCAAGGGAGGCAGATAAGGGACAGCGGGGGGACAGAAAGAGGGACGGGCCGGGAACAGGAAGGGAGGGGGGGCAAGGCAGAGAGGGACAGACAGAGGGGCCACAAGAGGAGGACAGGGGGGACAGGGGGGGACAAAGAGGAAGGAGGGAGGAGGACGGGGGACGGGGGGACACGGGGGAGGGAGGGGGGGGAGGCAGGGGAGGGGGGACAGGGGGGGGGACAGGGGGGGGGGACAGGAGGGGTCAGGGGGGGTGGGCAGGGGACAGACAGGGGGAGAGGGAGGCGGGGAGGGGACAGGGGATAGGGGGACAGGGGGGACAGGGGCAGGAGGGGAGGGGGAAAGGGGGGGAGGGGACAGGGGAGCCGGGGAGGCAGGGGGAAGGGGCGGGGGGGACTGGAGGTGACATGGACGGCGGGCAGGAAGACAGGAGGGAGGGGACAGGGGGGGGGGGGGACACGGGGAGACAGGGCAGGAGGGGGAGCCAGCAGGAGGGGACAGACGGGGGGGGGAAAGAAGAGGGGAGGAGGGGGGGGGAGGCAGGGGGGGCAGAAGAGGGGGAGGGGGACGGGGGACAGGGGGGACAGACAGAGGGGACAGGCAGAGGGAACAGATGGAGTGAAAGGTAGAAGGATAGACAGGGGGACAGATAGAGGGACAGGCAGGGGAACAGCAAGGAGGCAGATATAGGGACAGGTGGGGGACAGACAGGGGGACAGATAGAGGAGGCAGGAGGGGCAAGGAGGGGGTAGGCAGGGGCACAAAACAGAGGGACAGGCAGGGGCACAGACAGGGGAAACAGGTGGAGGGACAGTAGAAGGATAGACAGGGGGGACAGATAGAAGGACAGGCAGGGGTGCAAAAAGATGGACAGGCAGGGGCACAGACAGAGGGACAGGGCAGGGGCACAGACAGGGGAACAGATGGAGGGACAGGTAGAAGGATAGACAGGAAGACAGATAGAAGGAACAGGCAGGGGTGCAAAAAGATGGACAGGCAAAGGGGCAGATAAAGGGACAGATAGAGGGACAGGCAGGGCGACAGATAGAGGGACAGGCAGGGCGACAGATAGAGGGACAGCGAGGGCGACAGAGAGGGACAGGCAGGGCGACAGATAGAGGGACAGCAAGAGAGCAGATAGAGGGACATGCGGGGATAAGAGGGACAGACAGGGAGACAGGTAGAGGGACAGGCAGGGGGGACAAACAGAGGGGCAAGGAGGGGGAAGACAGGGGGACAGACAGAGGGGACAGGCAAGGGGAACAGAACGAGGGGCAAGGAGGGGGACAGGCAGGGGGACAAGTAGAGGGATAGGCGGGGGACAGATAGAGGGACAGGCAGGGAAACAGCAAAGGAGCATATAGAGGGATAGGCGGGGGACAGATAGAGGGACAGGCAGGGGGACAGATAGAGGACAGGCAGGGGGATAGACAGAGGGACAAGGAGGGGGACAGGTAGGGGGACAGACAGAAGAACAGGAAAGGGGGACAGACAGAGGAAAGGAGGGGGACAGTCAGGGGGATAGATAGAGGGACAAGGAGGGGGACAGGCAGGGAGACAGAAAAGAACAGGCAGGGGGACAGACAGAGAACACAGGCGGGGGAAAGATAGAGAGACAAGTGAAGGGGACAGATGGGACAGGCAGGGGAGACAGACGAGGGACAGGTAGGGGGACAGGCAGGGGAAAGACAGAGAGACAGGCAGGGGGAAAGGACAGAAGAGACAGGCAGGGGGAAAGACAGAGACAGGCACGGGGCACAGACAGAGGAACAGGCAGGTAGATAGAGGGAGGGACAGAAGGAGATAAAGTAGGTAGGGCACCAGCACTCCCTCACCCCCCATCCCAGTGTCCCCACTCACTTAAGTTTTAGGTGCTGCATAGAATTGCAGGGCACAGGTCGTTTTTTATCTCTGCATTCCGGCTTTTACACACAGCCGGAATGCACCTACCTGACATGTTTTTCCGGTACGGTTCGGCTTATACTTACCAGTGTTCGGACAGTTCATTTAGAAGACGGAACATGGCCGGAATCGCCGGAACCGCTGGTAGTAAGTCCTCTCCTCGCTGGGGGCAGGGGACTTTTTGCGGTTCCGGTCCGGTTCCGGTTCCGACTTTTATTTTTACCGGAACATAGTGGTCACTGGCATATTGTTGGATACTCGATTGCGGATAATATCCATCCACCCCATGTTAATAAACATACATTTCCAAGCAAGCACCATCCAAACAATACACATTTACTGCATTGATGTCAAGGGGCTGCTTGCCATCTGATTGTTCTGTGTAGCAAGGCTTTAGTTATCCTTAATTCCATTAAGTTTGCTATCAGTATAGCCCTGCTAATTACATGTATAAAGGTGTTCCTACTAAATCACATGTTCTAGCAACCCAGTATACAATCGATAAAGTATTGGACAATCATTCACTAAATTTGTTATGAAAGAATTTCAGAAATATGATACTAAGATAATTACATGAACAGTAATTAAAATTATCCAGATCCCAAAAACATTACATTATGCATTGGATACTTGCCTTCAATACTGTCTCTAATGGCCTGCACTAGTGAGGCCTTTTCCTTTTAAGGTCTGACCAGCGCCGTGGATATCAAGAGAGTCAATATACATTGAATTTTTAACAAGCTTTCCTCTCAGGCCTCTCCATTATCTTCCTCCTGTGCAGGCTGGACATGCTGGGTCCCTGCAGGTGTCTGCTCATATTTTTGCCGTAGTAAATATTTACTTAAATACCTCGCCAGGCTAACTCAGGCATTTTCAATGTCCAAATGCTCACCTGTCAGTGATTTTACTAACAGGTCGACACTGTGCAGTCTTTGGAAGTAAGACCGCCACCTTTCAGAGGTCAAAATCGAAATCGCCATATTATGGTTGTCGAAATCGATCATCAACCGATCATCGACGAATGTGTTCAAAATCTCCATAATACGGCGATCTCACCTTCGACCCCGATAGGGGCGGGCTAAATCATAGAGAGTGCAGAGTTGTGTCACAGAAGGACCAGAAAGATGCCAGAACTAGAGTGGCAGAGTTCCTTATCAGGTATCTTTTGCAAGAAATATGATGGCATTGGGACACTAAGGAAGAGGAGACGCATCATGCAGTGATTGAGGAGGAAAAATCCTTAATAAATATGATGTGGAGCTGTCCCTCTTTGACGTGCAGCGCAGGTGGTGGACTTAAAGCGCAAAAGGCCCCACTATGTGCAGGAGATTAGGGACAGTATGGAAGACAAGTATCATATGCAAGTTTAAAATATTGATTTATTAGTATTCAGAAATGAACTTGATGAAATTATTCAAATAATACAACACTGACAATTTGTCAAATTCAACTGTATTAAAATCTTATCCAATCCAATTGTTCAATGTATACTGTTTGCAAGATCACCTAATTTGTTTGTGACATACTTAATAAAAGGCATTAGCAGGCCTGCAATGACTGCAAACTACTGCAATTAAGGCAACTAAAGCATCACAAACAAAACACAATCAAATGGCAGAACACCTAGACATTAAGCATCAATGTCTGTCATAAACTTGGGAAATGATTTACTAACAGGGTTTTTTCCCCCCAGCATTCCATAGTGTTGGTCAGTGACCATTATGTTTTACCAGCATGCTCAGTTTGAAGTTAATGCATAAAAATTGTTACAGATGTTTATGCTCACTAGTAGTGTGTAGCCAATCATTTTACAGGACATATTAGACATGGTGTGTGGACAGTGAAGTGCACATCCAGACAATTATTACATCCAGTTCTTTTACACTTTTTCACTTCCCTTCTTGCCATTTGCTGGAATGGATCTTCTAGGGTGATGCTTTCAACATTCGATGGTGACATTTACACTTTATTTCTGCTTTAACCAACATTAATCTAACTCAGCATGCTGCATGTGTGTTTTCTGTTTGTTTTTCAAAAACATTTGGGATTAATGGTGTTGTTATATGTGTGGGATCAATTAGTACAACTTACCCTCCTATTTTTTATATCTAAAACCTGCAGAGGGAACGTCACCAGGCCTTCCCCAACCCCTCAAACCAGAGGTGTGTCGAACCTCCCCTACCAAAATTCCCCCCCCCAGACCAACCTCCACTGCCACAGAGCTCACCTCCCACTCACAGGCATTGGTGACCGTTTGAAGGCAAGTTTCCTCTATACCTGTTTGCTTCTTTGCCAAAATTTAACTTATCCATTTGTTGTCTATTGGATGTGATTTGTTAAAACTTGAACAGGAAATGTTCCCAATCTTAACCAGCCCTGTGCATGCTTGTGAAGTTCTCATTCTCCAGGTCAAAGTATATCTGTGATCAATTAGATCAAATGGCCTCCTTGAAACCTCTCTTGAACCAGGAGGTGCATCCACGTATGGCCACGCACAGCAAGAGCCAATTCCTCCGGTCAGGACTCAGTCGTGTACCTGCATCTTAAGAATAAAGGACATACATTTGAAGATTGTAAGTTAGCATATTGGCAAGGAACGTGACTTGTTCAAGAAGGAGATGTCAAGGAGGCCCTTATGTGAAAATAAAGAGTCAAGCCTAAATAGAGGTGGGGGGGGTTCAACACCAATGTTGCCAATGTATAATGCTGTTTTGATACCTTACCCTGGTGTTCCTATAACACCTCTTAGCCACTATCCAATCACGCTCTTAACACCTGGCTGTGATATGCTAATTGGGATTACCAGTAGAGATGTCCGAACATTCGAAAGTTCGGTCCGTTTTCGAACTTTCGAACATATTGAAAGTCAAAAATGGACATTAAAGTCAAGGAGTCAGATTTTTCGAAACTCTAAGATACATTAAACTATCAATGGTAACTCATGAAATGGCTGTGGGATAGGAGTTGGGGAACAGGCGATTCCAGGAATTGAAAATCAATTTCTCTCATGCGCTATTTTCGAGCTCGTCGAGCTAGGTACCATGTACATTGACTGATTTTATGCTCGCAATAGGCTTTAATGGCACTTTACTGTAGATTCGAGTTCGTGCCTAGAACATGAACATGTTACTTGTGGATTCGATGCTCGCGTATAGGTTTTAATGGACACTTTTGCGGATTCAGTGTTCGGTATATGGTATAAATAGGCATTTACATCGCAACATTCGATACGGTTCGTCGAACATTCGCTTATTTATGAAGTCATATGGAGGACAAAAAATTGGGGAGTTTTTGGGTTCGTGTGGTTTGGTTTTGGAATTTTTGCAAGGATCGGTTTGTAGGTATGGTTTTGATGAAGGTGGACAAAAAAAATTGAAATCTGGGTCCGGGAAAGTTCTAGAGTCCGATTCGTTCAAATTCTAAGTTTGCTCGAATTTGGGTTCAAGTTCGAGTCCATCTCTATTTATCAGGGTACATAATTGCCACCAAAATCTTGACAAGTCATTCTGAATTGAGAAAGCCAGTTGGATGACTAGCGAAATGTTTTCAAAAATAAACTTCAAGTCCAGTTGATGTAATTGAATACAACAGATGCCCTGTGCATATTTGTAACCAACATTGAAATGCCAAACTGATATCCTCAAATGACCTGCATCATTTTGGCTGTTAGGGGCTGTAACTGTACACAACCAAACTAGTCAGACATGCAACTACAAACAATAGCTGGTACCTGCCCGAGACGACGACAGCAACTGCAGATTTACACCAGACTTGTAAGCCATTAAAACATAATGCCATTTCCACAAACACTTCCCCAAAATACGAACAATGCAGGACTGTAACCCACATTTTAATTTTGGCCTCAAAAAACTCTCATGGATTTTTTTCCATCTGATCCCACAGAGGAGGCACGAGCACCAGCCTCGGTGACTGAAACACCTCAGGCCAGCTCCCAACTCTTCCAAGGCAAGTATAGCATGCAAATGTTTGTCCTTTTTCATTTGGCATTTTTCAACAACTGTTAGTCAAGGAAATTATCAAAGAATGGATGCAAACTCGTTTTCGTGACAAATCCAACGTTGGATGTTTCTCAAATGTTAATCCATGTTGGTTGTAATATTCAGAATCAAAGGTTAAACTTGTGTATGATGAAAATGCCTTTAAAACATTCTCACAGCTCACTCTCATTATTCCATCTAATCTGCAGAAATGGGACCAGGACCATCCCCCCCATCCTGACTCCTCAAAGATGGCCCACACCCCCTCCACCTCCACTGATCTGGTTGATGTGTTGGCCAACATCAGCACAAACATCCAGCAGATGTCATGGTAAAAACTTGTTTTACCAAAAATCTTTCTGTCTTGGGTATATATTTTGCAGCTATCCATCAATCTAAAGCAATACACATGTATGTCCTTTCAAAGAATATCACATTAGACTCTCCTCACCCTCATTTCTCCTCCTTCCAAACAAAAAAACACCAGGAAGAGGAAAAAAAACGCTGTAGATCCTCTCCTTTGGGTACAGTTTAACCATCAAATTACTACTGAATTTTTTGCTCTTTTAAATTGGGGGTTAAACAATGGTGTAAAAAGTGCAGTTGAATAATGATGACATAAAGCTATATGTGCATATCCAATCAAAAATGTTTATTCACAAAACACAAACCAAAAAAAAAAACCAAAAGAATAAACATTCAAAAGAAATTATGGCAGTTGATCTAAAATACATGTCAATTTTTTCATTTAAACATTTAATTTGATTGTTAATGGACAACATTTGTGCCACAAATCTCCATTAAAAAATGGGTGTGGGAGATGATAGTGGGGGGGGTAGGCAATGTGGAAATTGTGGGAGGTGGGTATGAGAGAGTGTAGGGGTTGGGTAAGGGTATAGGAGAGAGGTAGGGGTGGTGTGACAAAGTGTAGGGGTGAGGAGGCAAAGTGTAGGGTTGTGTGGCAAAGTGTAGGGGTGGGGTGTGGCTAGTGTAGAGTGTGCAGAGTGATGGGCAGGGTGGAAAATCAAATTCTAAAGCTGGTGTGCCACACAGTGCAGGACCCAGTTCTGCTGCTGCCATAGATGTCTCTCTGCATGTTAAAAAAAAAACATAATTAGAAAAAGTAGTGATATATTCAAAGACATTTCCTGAAACAAATGTGGTTAACATTATGTATAAAACAGATACAATGAACAAGTGGATTGGCCAACATTAAAAAATAAGTTTGATTGCACACTATTTAATGAATGTCTTTGGCTAATGATTTGTATAAAAATTGGGGGAAATATAAGGGTATCTCACTGGTTTTGTAAGTTTTTTAATCCATTTCTATTGAAGAACGGAAGGTAAAGGAGCTGTGCCTTACCTTCCGTTCTTCATAGAAACACACAGGAGCCAGGAGAGAAGGTAAGAACTTACCTGCTCGCTCGCTCCCCCGGCGCGTAGTCTGACGGTCCCGAAGGACCTTGTCTTCTATGCGCATGCACGATCTATGCGCATAGAAAACAAGGTCGTCGGGACCTGTCAGACCAAGCGCCGGGGGAGCGAGAGCGAGGGGTAAGTTCTTACCTTCTCTCCTGGCTCTGGTGTTCTATTGAAGAATGGAAGTAAGGCACAGTTTATCCCGTTCTTCAAAGAAATGGATTCAAAAAAACTTAACAAAAACCAGTGGAGATACCCTTTAAGGTACAAACCAAACGCCAATAGGCATAGGATACTTGTGTTGAGTGCTTCCCACGTGGCTGTGGGGAACAGGAAGGAACCAAGTAGTGGCCTCGCAGTTGCATCTTCTAAAGGTAGAAAGCAAAAAAAAGAGAGTGTGAGGAGGATTACACACTGTGGAAAAACACAACATGGTTTACATACAAACATTCTATGATACCACACAAAATCTACAAGAGAGCAAAACAAAAATTTTAAGGGAAATCAAATGCATAGGATACTTGCCTTAAGGTCGTTCAAAATTTTGTCCACAAAATCCCGCCTTCTGCTCTTGAGGTCCGACCAGGCCCTCCGCAGCTGGGGACTGTCCTTTTAGGCAAAATTCTCAACAGCCTCCTTGCAGTCGCGCATAATTTTCCTCTTTTTCTTTTGTTATTTGGTATGTCAGATGCCAAACCATCATAATTGTGGTGTATAAATATTCCACCAAATCCGTCTTCACACAGATTATTCATGGTGCAGAAGATGAAACAAAATGGCGAATTGGCTTCTATTTATAGCGTCACTGACGCAGGCCGAACAAATAGAACACAGAGAAAATCGATTGCGAAGAAAATTCGCCAGATCACTGCGATGCGTTCGCCGTTCGCCACGATGGCGAGTATCGATTTTAAAGCACAAGTGACAAGATATTTAATGTAATGTTTCATTCAAATGGGGGGTCTTAGTTATACATACATATACATAAGGGATTTTGTTGCCAAAATCCCTTTTTAGAGTCACCAATTTCTTCCTTACAGCATGGTGTGATATAAGAAAGACATCTAAAATCTAGCATTTCGCGCGCGATAGTGGACTTAATGCAATTACTATGGCGATGTAACGCCGTGTAATACAATGATATCGCAGAGTATCAGCCACGGCGATATGTTTTGCCGTGAAAATGGGTTAATTTATAAATACTGGTGAAAATAGCGATTTTGGTCATTGCGATGTCATGCGAAAGGCAAATGGCGAACGAATAGCAAACTTTTATAAATATGTGCCCATAGAGGCCAGTAAGATAGGCAAAAATAAAAGGCACAATAAAAAAGAAAGGCAACATGGCTAAAACAGTAAAAAAGGCACAATACAGGTTAAAGAGTTAACAGTTTATCGTATAGTAGGCAAAATAAATTCTTAATTAAAAATCCTTAATTAAAACCATCCACACAATCCTAATTCTCTGTGTAACTCTTGGGGGAATAATGTCTGCATTTTGTATATCCACTTTGTTTCCAGTCTGGATAGGGCTGCTTGACATACGCCTCTTCCTTTCAGTTTTTTCATATTTATTATCGCGTACCAGTTCGTGTGTTACCTTTGCTACAAGAGTTCCAGGGTTGGGGTACTGAGTGGTTTATTCCCTTTTGGATGTTCCTTAAGTGTTTCCAAATCCTTCCTTTCATTTTCTTCCTGTCCTGCGATGTATTGAAGACCACACACACACCTTCAATTACATTTTACTGTTACACATAATCAGGTCTTTAATTTTATAGTTCTCATTAGGTGTGTGCTTTTAAAAGTTGTTTATTTTTAGATTTTCACTATCCTTACAATCCTTGACACTCCCACACTCATAGAAACCTCCCAATTTGTAGTAAGTTCTTTTTCTTTGTCCGCTGTTTTATAATGGCTTGGAGCTAGTTTATCGTTAAGATTGTACAAAGTTTGAATTAAAATTTTGCGTTTTTTCGTGGAAGTTGAGTCCAGAATCTCGTCCTTTTTCAGTATGTGCCAGTGGTTTGGAAGAGTTTTTTGATTTCAGACTCCCTCGGGTTAAATTGTGTTATAAAGCTAGGTCAAAGTTAATTGGTGAATTATTCTTGGTTCGTTTATCAGGATTTAGAAGTGTCTACCGGTCCATTATCCTATATTGTCTTTATCTTTTTCTAGCATGGATGCATCGTACCCTTTTTCCAGAAATTTTGTTTTGCGTCCAATGCATGTGTTGTAGTGCGTACTCTGAAATCGTGGTACCATGTGAGCGTCCTGTATCGTGATTGAATGGTCTTCTAGGTATATTTCGGAGCAGTTCTCCTTGTGACAGCTATTCCGCAAGATATATGAGGTACAGTCAACTGGGTTTATAATGAGGTCCGTGATCTTATATTTCCTTCTTTCTATAAAGAGCTCCCCAATCTAAAAAAACACTATTTTATTTTTGTAGAAAAGCTGATGTAAATTGCAACGTTTAGTTCAATTGTTATAATGTGACAATAGCCTTTTAAAAGCCTGTTGTAACCCTAATGTAAGATCAACCATACTAGACAACCAAGGAGGGACCCCCAGTGCCCCAACACAAAAAAAAGCATCTTAATACGCCTATAGAAGCGAAAACAAACATTTATTCAAATACGTGATTTTACAAAATGGCGACTGAAACGCATGGTGGAAGTCACGGAAAGGCACAAACGCTGCGTTTTTAAAAGCAAAAATGGAAATTAAAGTTTTACTGTCTTGAAAAAGCGTGCAGCAAGCAGGTGAAAGCGTTGACACTACTAACCTGGCCCCTGCTGACTGAGAAGGGGATACTAACAAACACTGTCAAGTATTTTTATGCCTGTTTTATGCCTGTAATCTTTCTATTTTTTATCTTGCACCAAGCACTTTATATTTATGTGGTAAGTGCATCTCAATAAAGTAATCTTTGGTTAATCATACCACTTATTGGACCCGCATACTTACTAAAGAAGTAAGTGTATTTACCATATTAATGTATGTTTATTGGATTTTATACTTTTTAAGAACTTTTAAACAACTTTGTCTTTTTATTTGTTTTTATCTTTTATATGAGCACAACCAATTCAGGATTAAAAATTAAAGGAACAGTTCACTTTTCCAGAGAACTATCCTTTTAAAGTAATCTTGTGGGTCTTGTGACAGATTGAGTCTAAACTCATATTACCAAGGCAATGTAGCAGTTAATTATGACATGATGTATGGCTAAAACTGGGAAAGGTGAAAACTTTGTTGCCAGATCATTTGTACAGGGGGACGATAATAAAGTGAACCTGATCTTAGCCACAATGCATTCTCTATAGTGTATTATTTGAAAGTAAATATAAACCCTTCAAATCTGAAGGTGAATGAAACATTGAGAACATTGAATTCCAGTGGAGGAGACTCCTTACTATATGATGAAGTTAGACTGCGGAAATGCACCCTGCAATTGTAAAACTACACATTTCCTTAGCTGCCCTATTGTTGTTACTGGTTCATAAAGTAGGTTGTCCGGGAAATTACCGATTGCCACTTGGAGTCAGGATGGAATTTTTCCCCCTTCATAAATTTGGTTGGGTTTTTTTTGTTGCCTTCCTCGGGATCAACTGTTAGGCAGGAAATGAGGATATTGCTAGATGGGTTGGACTGGATGGACATATGTCTTTATTCAACATATCAACTAACAGAGCTCCTTTCTATTAAAAACTTCAACCAAGAAGAAAATTATCTGCAGCAAATTTGGGGACTCATCACCCTTTTCTGTGTTGGCAGGGTAATTAAGGTCCCCATAATGAGCACACACCCCAAAACTTGCAGCCCATGTCAACAGCAATTAAGCTGACTCACTTCCTCCTGCTAGTTTTGGTGGCGGCTATAGCAGACACCAACAATGAACATTACCCCTTTCCTGTTGCAAAATTCCACCCATATTGCCTCTGGTTTAACCTTATAATACATTTATTGGTATTATATAGTATTTCGAAAAATCTACCTGGAGGTCCTTTGCTTTTAAACTTGGCCCCTAACTCTTGGAAATCATGTTTAAGGACCCCCCCTCCTCTCTAACTTTGTCATTTGCACCAATGTGAACCAAGGACCACCGGGTCACATCTGGCCCCACCTAATAATCTGTCTACATGATCCACCACATGCCGTACACTAGCTCCAGGCAGGCAACACCACAGTTCGGGCATGTAGGGTTTTGGCAGCAGGTTACACCTATCTACTTCCTTAAATGGAGTTGAATTGACTTGTATTGTAGGGGGAGTGGCACTGGAGGCAATCTGCTCATGGCACTGCTACCCCAGACTGTGCTGCATGTAAATTAATCATATAGCAACAGTGGCAGATTTTTCCAGTTGTGAGGGATCTGTCTATTAGAAGGATTTTGGTAAAGGTAAGTACTGCAAAAAATGTGTTGGGTGTGGTGGGGTCTTTAATATGAATGGAGGACCTAAACTTCTTGGTCTTCTACCCCGGGTTTAAAGTTCTAATGATATACAATCGCTGGCACAACTGTTCTTCACTTCCCACTTGCCTCTGCTGTCTGCAGACCAATAGGAGACACACAGTCTTCCTATTGGTATTTGCCCTGGGCAGGAATCGGAAAACAGCAAGTTAGAAGCTTAACCAGTGGTTGAACTAGCAGTTTAGGTATTTCCCCTGGGTACTTTCAAATGGAGGGGGTGCATACAGTAGGACTCTTTTGTTGTCCTCTAAAGTTACTAGGGTGGATATGCCTTTTAAAAAATATTTTTAGTACTAAAACAAAATGAATGTAGGAATACTCATTCCTAGCTTCCCTAAAGTTAAAAATCAGAACTAACTTTATATGAAACAATAAATAAAAAACAACAAAAATCTTTGCAGAATGTGAAACAGATATTTTCCTTTAAAAAAGATTGGGTTGCTCAGATAAAGGTCTGTATCTAACTAAACACCTGGTAGAATTAATACAGCTTTTATGCTGCTGTCAAGCACAGGGGCGGCTGGATACATTTTTGAAACAAACAAAAAAAATGTTGCTTCTCAATCTATTTGACATTCAATGTAACAAGAGGAGTACAGCAGCAGACTGAAACTTTTCACTTAAGAAGCAGATTGGGGGGAGTCCGGCATTGGCTTGATGATGCCAATGATCAGGCAGCCCTGGTCAGCTATTTGACGCGGTACTAACTTAAATCTGTAAAAAAAGATTCTCTGTATATGGATCACTAAGTCAGACAGGGGATAATCTTAAAACGAAAGAAAAGAAGAAGAAGAGAGGAAACACCCAAACATCCCATGTTTTCGTCTTTCTCCTTTCACAGATGCTTTGTCAGGGTGTGCCCTGAAGTGTTTTTGGTCAATAAAAAGTTACCCAAGTTAGAATATTGGACCTTGTAGTATGTGCATTTTTACTGTGGATGTGCTTATGTGTAGGGACTTGTATGCTAGGTACAGCTCGGCATCAGAGGACACTGGGGGTAATTATTATTTTTTGTGTTGACTATATTCCCCTAAGGCACCCCTGATTAAAAGGTAATACATCAGCACAGTAAGGACAAAGGAGGAGCACCTTACCACAACTAGTTAATACTGCCTTGACTTGTATCTCACTGTTACAGCACTTTATGGTGGGGCTTATTTATTCGACTGGGACATAGTAATTGATTTTAATACAATCCCAAAGCCAGTAATAGATTATTTAATTTGGTCTGAATTATAAAAATCCAATTGTAAAAATATTACCCTATGTTATTGTTTTAGGGATGCAGTGCTCATATTTAAACAAAATGTATCTGATTCAGTCAATAGGCAGGGAGAGTGATCCTGATTCCCCTCCCCCCCTTAAAAGTGGTCATGATTGTGGGGGCATGCTACTGGAAAACACTAGCAGAGTAATGCTAGATGGTTGCGGAAAAATTTTGCACTGTGGCCATTTAAGCAACCTTATGACACAGCCTCACCTTTACAATGAGGTCCCAATCCTATATAAATGAATTACACAAATCCTAGGTACTTACAGGGAAATACCCTGTTGGCTCTATGCTAAATACTAATAATAAAAAAGACTGGTGCAAGAGCAGATGGGGGTCTGTGGCTGCGGCATGCACATCTCAAAGACACAATAATGGAAGATTTTAATGCCATCTAATAGCTGGCTTTTATGGTCATACAAAAGTTTACAAAGTTGTACACCAAAGGGCAGTGATCAGTGGCAGTCCCACTGAGCAGCCCAACAGACACAATGATACACAAACCAGCCTAGGTTTATTAGACCAGGGATGAAGGATATTCTATAAAAATGCAATTAGTGCAGCTCTCTGATTTGCATTTAAACATGTTGTAGAATTTTCTAAGCAGATCCAGATGTTTAGTGGCAGTAAAACACTCAGTCTCGATACCAAGAGCCGCTGCACTCTTTTTGGAGTTAAAGTCACGCAAATGGCTTGCTATCGGTTTAGCCTGTCTTTAAGTCTTTCCTTGTGCCGGCTGCATGGAAATATTGACTCACGTTTTGAGATTACCCAGAACGATAGCGGCTCTGGGTAAATTGCCCTGTATGTGTAGCATTTTTTCAATGTTGAACCACCTCAAAAAAATGCCTGGTAAATGCTAAGAAAATACAGCTGCGCAAATTATTTGCTTGTGGGTAAACTAGATAAGAATCAAGCTGGACTGAGGGAAAAAGATATCTGTAAAATCCTGCCTTGTTTCAGGTTAGGAAAGTGTTGAGAACAGTAAAACATTTGAAATGTCTTCCGCAGATGTGAAAATGAAAGAAACTCACCAACGCTCACCAGTGTTGAATTCAATGTGTTTAATCACACTGTGCCTTTTCGATCGCATTCACGCACCTTCATCAGATGTAATGACATTGATGAAGGGTAATGATTACGTCTGAAGAAGGTGCAGTGAATGATCAGAACGTCACGTGTATGATTAAACACTATTGAGTTCAAGACTGATATGTATACCACTAGCCATGGTGGACGACAGCACACAGCAAATAATTGAAAGAGCACTGCAAGATAAAGAGGTGTGCGGGGAAATCATTGAGATTTCCATCAGATGTGCAAAGGAAAGTCATTGAATAGCATTAAAAGTGGTTCTGCTAAGTTTTAAAATGTAAAAAATTGAATTTACGTATTAAAAATTTAGTTCTATTAATTCAGGGATCCTTGCTGATACCATTTGGAGTCTTTGGATACATTTCCCCCACGCGTTTTTAGGATCAACTATTAGTTAGGTTAATGAATAGGTCAAAAGGTAGTATACATGGATATATGTATTTTTTCAATCTCATACTACAATATGTTACTATACAGGGACAGTAAATTGGTATTAAAAACACATTTCAAAGCATTTTCTTGAGATGGGGCATACAATTACCTTATTACGGTTAATAGCGATTGACGTGTGTCACCCAAATCTAAGTGGTGGCAATAGATTAAAATTCTTACTCAAAGACAACTATATTGAAACAATATTAAAGGGACAGTTCAGTGGAAATCAACTATTTGTTAAATTGTTAGTTGTGTATACCTTCTTAGTTATTCAATATTCTCTCCCATTTTGAAAAATCAGTTGGACTTCAACCCTTTGTTGTTCCCTGCTGTTGACATTAGTGAGCTGCCATTTGGAAGTTCTAACGGTTCCTTCTTCTTTCCTGGATTTCACCACATCCTTGGAATTTTTCCTAACAGTAATTTTCTAGGATTGGCTACTGAGCAACTGAATCAACCCAGGCACTGGGTCAAGGCAAGACCATAACGGTCTCAACTAGGGGTCCTGCAAACAGGAAGTAAGTAATCAGTTGCATTATTTATATACAGACACAATTGCTGAATTTGCAGATTAAGTTAATTTGGATGGAAAAATACTGCTCTTTTTTCTGAAAAACATATGTATCTGCACTGAACTTCCCGTTCAACATTTTTTTTCTCAAATAATAATGGTTACATGTTCTCATGCCACTCCCAAGGTCTTGTTAATTGTACAAAGTTAATATTAGTCTAAATTCGTTAACATTTTGATTTATTAAAAGCAAATTTTAAACAAGCTCAAGTAGACGCATACAGTGCAAGCTCCATCAGGACCTGTGTAAGAAGCCAGTACTGGAGTGCAACGCAAGTAAGTACTCCTTGTTCCTTCTGTGCTAATCATTTATAGAAGAAATGTTCTTCAGTTGTGGCAAAAATTAGCACCATTTTAAACGCTAAGAACTTTTATTGAATAACCTGATATTTTTAAAATATAATTTAGACAATATTCGTCATTTATATTGCCTGATGGAAAAGTTATTTGTTATTCTTTATTTCTTTATGTATTTACAGATGTACTGACTATTGACATGCTTGACCTGTACAGCAAATTCTAATTTTTTCCACAGAGGGAATCCCAGCCTACATATAAAAATGTGGGATTTCATAAAGATCAAGCATTCAAAAGAAAAAGATATATTAGCGATGATTCCTGCGTTATAAAAAAAAAAATTTAAACATTTTTTTCAAAACTTGGAACTTATCATCAAATATAGAAAACCAACTATTAAAAATAGAAAATTAGAGTTAAAAAATGTGGGACATGATGTTTGAAAATTCCCATTATTTGTGTTTATCGGATTTTCAGAACCATGAGACGGCTTTCAGAATGAAACGAACCAGTATCATTTACCCTTCTGCATATTCGCTTCAAAGTAAAAGTGGTTTATACTTCAGTACTTAAATTTAACCTCTGTTTATATCTTGAAAGTATTCGTTCTAGACAATTACATAGTAACATAGTAATTGAGGTGAATAAACACATCAAGTCCATCAAATCCAACCTATTCACCCTCTTTTTTATTTATTTATTTATTTTTTAACCTACCTAACAGTTGATCCAGAGGAAGGCAAAAAAAGACAGCAAAAAGGAGAGGGAAATTCCTTCCTGACTCGACCACAAACGGGCAATCGGAAAGTATCCCTGGATCAACAGATTATATGCATTAATACCAGTAATTCTCAATATTGTTTAGTTTTATAGAAAGTATCAAGGCCTTTTTTAAAGCTATTCAATTGACCCTGCTATTACCACATCTGCTGGAAGGCAGTTTCACCGTTCTCACTGTAAAGAAACCTTTCCTAACACCTTCCAAACCTTAAAGGATGTCCACGAGTCTCTGATATGACCTATTAGTGAACAATGCACCAGAGAGTTCATTGTATGGCCCATTAATATATTTGTATAAGGTTATCATATCCCCATGCAAACATCGCTTCTCCCAATGTAAATAGCCCTAATTGTCTAATCTGCCTGCATATTCAAGCCCCTCCATTCCCCTTATTAATTGGTGCCCTTCTCTGAACTGCTTCCATTTCACAAGATGTCCCTTTTGTATATGGGATTCAAAAATGCACTGCATATTCCAAATGAGGACTTACAGAATAATATCTTTCTCTCTGGAATCTATTTCCCTCTTTATAACAAGACAATATCTGCTAGCTTAGCCGTTGCTACCTGGCATTGTTGCTATAGCTAAGTCTGTTATCTACCAGAACCCCCAAATCTTTTTCCATTACAGATGCACTTAACACAGAGTTATTAGGTGTAGGTGGCACAGGGATTATAAATCCCAAAATGCATCACCTTACATTTATCAACATTGAATCTCATCGCCATTCTGATGACCTATTTTGAAATCTATTAGGTTGCTTGCAAAACTGCACATCATTTGAAGTTTCAAAGCTCTGCATATTTTAGTGTCATCAGCAAACACAGAGATCCCACTCTCAATGCCCCCTTCTAGTCATTTATAAAGGAAATTAAACAGAAGCGGGCCCAGTACAGAACCTGAGGCACGCCCCGCCTTATCACTTTAGCCCACATAGATGTAGCTCCATTACCACACACACTCTGCTTGCGATCCAATAACCAATTCTCGTATCCATGCACAAGTGTTTTCTTCAAGGCCAACAGTCCTCAGTTTAACATTAGTCGCCTATGTGGCACAGTATCAAAAGCTTTCGCAAAATCCAAGTATACCACATCTATGCTGTGCTGAATCCAAATTCCAAATTAAGGTTTCACGTATTTTTCGAAAAATACGAAAAACTAGTATTTTCGAAAATTTTCGAAAATATGTATTTTCGACCATACGAGTAACCCTCGTAAATACGGTATTTAGGAAATAAGAGAAATCTTGTATTTCGAAATTACGGGTTTCTCGTATTTCGGAAATTTTCGAAAATACTAAAAATCCGCGAATCGGAAGGCGGAAAAATCCGGAAAAATCTGACGTTCGCGAAAGGGATAAATCCGTGGCGGATCCGGGTTTCGGATCCGCGAACCGGCCATCCCTACTAATAAGATGAAGCTTGGAGACAAAGTCAAGATATGATCCCGTAAACAAAGTTTCCATTCACTTCCGTACACTGATGTTAGGCTTACAGGTCAATAGTTACCAGGCTGTGAATGACTACCTTTTTTGAATATTGGCTTACATTGGCTTATTTCCAATCCAGCGGCACATCCCCAGACCAAAGGTGTGATCTGAAAACATAAGAAACAGTGGTCTTAGATAGAACTGAAACTGATGTATTCCATCCGGTCCGTGTCGGGTCTTTTGATATTAACTTTGTCTAATTGTTCGTACCTATCCTCCTTCAGCCAATGTGAATACATTCTCATTTCTCCCTGACATTATATCATCCTGCTGTAAAGAACTAGGAGTCTCACACAGTGAAAAACCGATTGTAAAAAAATGGTTTCTAGCAGCCTTTTTGGCATCCTCTACAACCATATCAGCCCCATTATTAATGGTCCCACATTCGCGGTCCTCATCTTTTACCACCTTTATATACTAAAAAACAATTATGTTGGACTGCTTGTGTTGGCAATCCGTATTTCATTTTCTATTTTAGCTAATTAATTGCTTTCTTGCCCTCTTTATTACAGCTTTATACTCCCTGTAAGACTGTCTGTTACTCCCTGTAAGACTGTTCTGTTCCCTCTGGTTTCAAAATTTTGAAAAAGCCGTTTTCTGTTTTCCCTTTCCTTTTTATCCGAGCATTAAGCCATGAGGAGAGGACTACTTTTTTTTACAACTGTTCCCTAAAGGTACTACAAATTTGTAGAATGTACTAGTTTAAATCCCTTTAAAAGTGGTCCACATCTGCTCAGTATATATGCCTAGAAAACAATTCCCTCCAGTCTATGAGCACACAATTAATTTACCACCTTCTTGCTTCTGTACACAGCTCTACCCATATTGTTCTCTGACAGATTCGTTAGTGTCCCCATATATTCCATCTTTTTAGTTGGCTTCAATTCCTGTTAACATACATACCTTCCTCCAACTTTTATACACTCGTCAGTCTAAATAAGGAGTATCCTTCAATATTACTGTCAGTCGTGTTGTGAATCATTAGCCACGTTCTGCTATAACGATTACGTCATACCTTTCCTTTAAATCTATTAGTTCTAGTTCCCCATTTTTTTTCCTGCCAGATTCTTGCATTTGGTAAAACATACATTTTAGATATCAATTGAGTGTACTCCATACTTGTCATACATGCCTCCTTATCCTCTATGCTCCCCCCCTCTTCTCCGTCCGTTGTGGTTATTAGCCCATGATCCCAACTTCTCTATCTACCCTGTGTAGTCAACATACCTCCCCTCATTCCTAGTTAAATTCTCCCAACCCCCTAGCTATCTTCTCCCCAAAACAGCTGCACCATCATCATTAAGGTGCAATCGTCTATACAAAAAGCCTGTAGCCAACGGAAAAAGTAGCCAGCACTCTAAAAACCCAAACCCCAATCTCCTTACACCACCCTCCTTACAGCATGCATTTATACTCCTGAGCTCCCGTTGCACTCCTTAGCGAGAGCAAGTGCTGCGATAGTATTCTGAAATCACTACCTTTGAGGGTCCTTGCTTTTAACTTGGCCCTTAATTCTCGGAAATCATTTTTAAGGTCCTCACCTCCACCACTAACTTTGTCATTGGCAACAATGTGAACCAAGACCGCTGGGTCACTCCAGCCCCACCCAATAATCTGTCTTCATGACCACCACATGATGAACCCTAGCACCAGCAAAACAACACATTGTTGGCATGAGGGTCTTGGCGACAGATTCCCTATCTACCCTTCTAATAATGGAGTCCCCTACCACTACCAACTGCTTATCCTTCCTAGCCCCCAATTCTCATGTACTGGAGATGGCGTCCCCGGGTGCTCAAAGGAATGGGCCGCTCCATAATGCTACTTCTGAGAGCATCGGCCCTCCATATTTTACCTAAACACGGCAAATCTGGTTGGGATCGACCCAAACTGGAAGAAGTGACCCTACCCTTCCGTCCCATACTTCCCCTGGTGACCTTCAAAATCATCTTCCTTTACCACCGATCTTCCCCTTTTCCACCCTCCAGTTTATGGCCCATGCCAGTACCTGAGATTCCCCCAGATTTGTCAAGCCTGCAATGCGGCAAGTTTCCCCTTTAGATTCTGGACCTCCGATTCCAAATGGGCAACCCACTCACATGTGACAACATACATAGGTCCCTTGGTGCGGCTGCTCCAAGATCAGATACATGCTGGCAGGATTGCACATTGCATGGCCCCAACAAAAAACTGTCCATACTAAATAGCAATAAATGCAAGAAGAAAACAGTAAATAAACGCAAGAGAAACAAGAAAAATACATGCAAGAGAAAAGCAATACAGCAGAGAGAAAAGCGCTAGCTCGAGATTAATTATAACCCCTCAAATCCTAGACCTCACTTGTTCATATAAATCTCCCTAATACCCTAAACATACCAGCCCCAAACCCTTGCTGGCTCTTACTAACTTCCTAGAAGTCATCACAGTCAAACAAACACTCGTAGCCGTTACTAGACAAACCTCTTGTTGCTGCTGCTAGTGCACAGAAAAGCCAAATAGCAGCAGAGAAGGAAGAGGAGGATAATGTGTTTTTTATATCCTAGCATCCTAGTTTTGGGCATATTTATCTGGAAATTTTAGTTGGAGGGATGGACATGCCCTTTAAAGGAGAACTAAACCCAACTTTTTATACTCCAGGATCTGCCCCCCCTTAAAAACCCAATAAGCTATAAAAATACCACCCAAGTACATTTTATGAAAGTAATTAAGCTCTGTTAAGAACTGAAGTATCTGTGGTGTATGTGAAGTGTCAGACCACACCCTAACCTCAATCAATACCTCCTTACTTATCTGTCCGTAAAAGGATGGGCTAGAGATTATTAATGGGTGTGACCAAACTGTAACAAGTTTCTGCCATAGCTAAGGACTGGAGCAGGCAGAACATAATGGTCATTGACCAAACTGTGTGATACTAGAATTCTGGGAAGTAAAGCACAAACCATATGTTATGTAGGTAAATTTCCAGCGCCCGTATCAAAATGAGAGGGTAAGACACAGATTACTGGTTTTTATACAAGGTGTTCTGTCCTCTGAGGAAGTGGGTTTAGCCTATGAAACGCGTCAGGCCGGTGGGCCGGTAGCTATTCCTGCTCTGTGATGTTGCACCTGCTGTCTCCTAGAATATAGTGAGAATAATGGACTTGCTCATTCATCTTGTGAGTAGCGTTCTCCTTGTATGTTATTATCTGTCTGTCTTATGATTAGTGTTGTTTGTGGCTTAGTTGTCCTTTAAAAGGGTTAATGTGGTCCAAAAAAGGTAAAAATCACGGAATAACTTTCGAGTATTTTTGCAATTTACTTCATTATTTTATTTATGAAGATATTTACATTTTTATGTGTCATGGTTTGTCATGGAAGCAGCATCACCAGATATCCCTGCACTTTTGCTTCTGGCACCTCTTTCCTACGTCGAGCCCACATGGCACTATTCTTGCAGGCCTCCATTCTGCCCCTGGGCCCTCATTTGGGGCCTGTGGCCCATGATTCAGACGCGAAGGGTTTTTTTTAAAAAAAAGTTTACCAACCTTACCACACTCCCTGCTGTGGGCTTTGCTGTTACTACCCCCCCCCCCCCCATCCCACTCCTCCTTCAGTCACTTTAAACTCAAGCTCTCTTGGTTTTTTTCTCGGTTCTTTCCTGCAAGTGAGCATGTGCCAAACGCAGAATTAAAAGGAGGAACTAGTATTTGTTACTGCACCCATCCCCACCTCTAACTTTTGATCAGTGAGTTTTTCATATCTTGGGCTGTGCGCGCATGTAGAGAGGTGGTTGATGGCTCAGTTTAACATTAGGAACTGGCCTTTCATTTAAAGTAAATTTTTTGGAGACCACAGTCCCCCTTCATGTAGGGTAACACAAATCTAGCCAGTCTAAAGGTTTTGACTGTTTTAAAATTATTGTATTTCTTAACCTTCTTTTTCTCCCTGCAGTGCCTGTAATGCAAAGGAGATGCAATTTATCCCTCAACCTATTTTTGCAATTGGATTATTAAAGGGCATGTCCACCTGCAAAAGAAAACGTTTTAATTTATTGAAGTTCACCCTAGGCCACCCCAACCACCAGGTCCATTGTTAAAAAATAGAAGTAGAAACCTCTACTTACATTCTTGTTCCCCCTGGCCCTTGCTTCAAGAAGTTGCCAATAGGGTTAGGGACAGGCAGCCGCAAGAAGAACCAATCACAGTGGCGCTGGCATCAGAGCACTGGTGGGGAAATTGGTATTAATTAAGTGATAGAGTTCTTCTTTTTTTTTTTACAAATGAACTTAGCAGTTGGGGATAGGCTAGTGTGCACTACAAGATGAAACGTTTAGATGTAGGCACAGGCAGAAAGAGGGATCCCCCCCATAGGGAGGGAGGGGGGTTGACATGGCTCACCTGTGCTGTCACACTCCTTATGAGGGGATAAGGTTAGACGTAGGGACCAAATGAACACACAGACAGATCTACTCTTCACTTTCCTGGACATTGGAAAGCCACCTGGCAGGAGAACCTTTGGAGCAGAGATGTATGGTAAGGTTTTTTTTCAACCTACATAGGGGGCCAGTACTGGGTTAATTAATTTGGGGATGGACATAGCTCCTTTAACATAATGTAAGGTTCTACATTAAATTGCCTCCAGGTGTTCCCAGTCAACAGAGAATGAAAAGAAAGTAAAATGATTTTAGAGTGGCATTAAACAATTGTCATTAAAAGAGCATGCCTATAAGACTGGCCACCAAATAAGTTCAAATGATCTAATCTGCTGTGATCCAGAGTAAAGTAAAAGTTCATTGGTCACTTTCTTTGTTGGCTTTCCGGCCTGATCTGCCCTATGTGAAGAAATTGATCTTGAGAGGCCATTTTATTCCAATTCGAAGGGATTAAAGACATGCTATGCATCAGTTAATAGGTTAGTGTCGCGCTCCAACCCTTTTCACAACACTGCAGCTCTCTGTTATAAGAGTGGGTTGAGGGTTTGTTTATTAACATTTTAAGAGGGGGTTAATTAAACCGTTAGTATATTAAAGACATTCAGATGGCCGGAACTTTAGGGCTAGGCCACACTGGTTGTGCTTTTTCCATTGTATTTAAATCAAAAGCCTTCAGCCATTTACCAACTTATTTTTTTATTTTACTTGTAGTAGAAGTTTCTTTATTTGAAGGCGGGATATTGATAAGACTGAGGGATTATATGGGGAGCAGTAAAACAGATAACATAGGAAGTAAAATTTGCTGGTGGCTTGCATTAGATGGAGTGATCAGTATCTTCTATTTCCTCACACAGCGTCAATGACAAAGGATCTACGCAGTATTCTACCGGAATGTGTCAGAGTAGTGGGAATTAGTCATAGTGATTATTGGTAGGTTCAGGCCTCGGAAAGTCAGCAGTATCAGTTATGGGCAAACTGACTTTTAGGATCAAGAGGCTGATTGAACCACTAACAGGTTGGCCTAGGTACTACTGCAGCATTAGTACTTAGTATACATATTTATATTACTCCATAATTTCAAATGTTATAGAAAACACTATCAAATGCCAGAACGGCAAAAAGAGATGTCAGGAGAGAAGGGTTGGTTGGTTGTACTTGGTGAAAAACTCAAGCAATGTAGGGGCAAACCCCTACGGAGTTATTGGAAATAGAAATGTGATGTTTCCAATTAGAAAAAGGGAATGCAAATAACAAAAAGGGGGGGTATTAAACAGTGCGGGGAATGAACTGAGATCATAAATCTGCATGGGGAGATGAGTTGCCCAGAACTTTCTATGGACATTTGAGACAACAGCAAGGCAGATAGAGAGGTGTTCTTATCAGCACAAAATGACAAATAATTGATTTGCTTTAAGGGGGCAACTCTGGGTGTAATTTAAAGCTTCATGTATCATCAGTTAATTACTGGTTATTGATCCTTTTACTGCCACAGATATTTTAAGTTGCAACAAAAAATAATAGTGCCTGGCTGTAAAAAACCAAAACATTATAAGATTGTTAATGCATGGGCCACACTGCAACGCCAAACGCAATCTCAAACGCAATTGATGCAATTTCATTGCATTGCCGACATGCAGTGTTACGGTCTGCGTTGACCGAGTTTTCAATGATGAGAAAAAAAACACAATGCGCGCAAAGCAAAAAAGCGCCAGACAGTGCACTAGCCTTAAACAGTTTATTTTAAGTAGACAAGCTTTCAAGGGACCTACCCTTCTCTGGGGTCGGGAGCAGTACTGATTTATTCACCCATCAATCTAGACACTAACCCCCCACCTCCCCCCGCTACCTCCCTCTAGTTCTTTTTGCCCCAACTAGTGTGCTGTTATTCTCTGATTTTGTAGTACCCCTTATGTATTCTCCCCAACCCACCCCCCCCCCAAAACAAATACATTTGTGGGTTTTTTTTGTTGGTATGGGGTGGGTTTATTATCTTTATTCTAAATGATATTACCTTTAACGGTTATGTTAACCTTTGTTTACTCAGTATGCTCTGACTGAGGAAGAGGGTAGATCCCTCAAAAGCTTTAACTAAAAAACTGTTAGTTTCATTAAAGGTATCACATTGTAAATGAAAGGGCCATAATGGACAGAAATTACTCCATGGTTGGAAAGCCTACTGCTACTAGTGGAATTTTTTTAGATCTAAAAAGATCGATATTGATGAATTACCAATATCATTCCTTATAAACTATCATTTAAGTTTATTAGGAACCTGCCAATGGGATGCGAACTTTGAGGACCCTTAGTTGCTTGTTAAAAGGTGGTTATAACCTTTCATCGAAAGGTCAGTTCCGATCTATTATTTGGGTCTGATTTTTTTTTAATGGCGGTCCAAACTAAGCTACTGATGGTAAGAATTTGCTGGAAACAATATGCCTGAGAAGCAAATTTTGGGCATCCCATGCCACCACAAATTGACTTGTCTCGAATTCCTCAGTTATGAAATAAATCTCTGAGCGAAAGGGAGAGAATGTTAGATGGCCAAAATAGATAGATTTAAAAGGTTGATATAGAATAAAAGGATAGAAAAAAATTAGCTATGAGTTAAGTAAATTCTTCATGAAAATCTGCCATGAGAAGACTCTTTTTGTATGAAGACTAGCATTAGCTAGGGCCAGAATTAAACAGTATAAGTCAAGAGAGAAGTTAAATGGATATTTACTTGAAACAACTGGAAAACTGACACAGATTAAACTAAACTGGAGGAACAGTTTGTAAAGGATTGGAAACAGGCACACTGACTTGCAGCATGCATCACTTTACATATTATCAACATTGATTTTCATCAGCCTAATGTGACAATCTATCTAGATCCACCTGTAAACCATTGCATATCTCAAAGTTTTATGGTAAGCAAAGTTTTCTGTTGTTGGCAAACACAGAATCCTTGCTGACAATACCCACAGTCTATATTGAGAAGCCCTGTTAACAACAACTCTCTGGTTCCTATCCATTAACCAACGTTCTATATCAAAAATCCAAGTATACTACATCTATATAGTGCATGATAGTCTGGGTGTGTTGTTTTTAGCACTGCTTTATGCGTGTGTATAAAGAGGTGAGTGTGCACCAGTGTTTGTATTCATTTACATGTGTGCTTGTGTGTATAAGGTAGGAATGTGTGTAGAGGTGTATGTGTATATGTTGTACATAATGTTTGGGTTATGATGCGAGTGTGTGTTTAGCACAATATGTTATTAGTGCTTATATGTATGTATGTATGTAAATTGTGTTTATGTATGTAAGGTGTTCTGTTCCTGTGTGTGTATGTGGGCTTGTGTGATCAGTGAGTGTGCAGCTGTGTACTGTGTGTTTGATGTGGCAGCAGTAAATGTCTGTGTCAGAGGGTATAAGTAGCAGATAGAGGGACAGGCAGAGGGACAGATGAGGGAACATGAAGGACGATGGAGGGACATGCAGAAGGAGAGATTGAGGGACGGGCATGGGCACAGCATAGAGAGACAACATTGGGACAAACAAAGGACAGGCAGAGGGACAGATAAGACCAGACAAAGGGAACAAAACAAACAAAAAACAATACTGGTTCATCTGCAATTATTTTTATCTATTAATGAAATAAAAAATCCCGGTAAAAATAAAATCGGAACTGGATCCGAAACGGCAAAAGTCCATGCTCCAGCGAGAAAGGGGGGAGGGGTTTCCGGTGATTCCAGTCATGTTCTGACTTTTAATGAATCTAGTTACTGTCCGCACTGCAGGTAAGTAAAATCCGGAAAGCACCAGAACACAATGACCAGGTGCATTCCGGCTCAATGTGAAAAAGCCGGAACAAAGTAGAAATGATCAGTGCACTAAAGAGCAGAGCACAAGGATTATCTGCACATCGGCAGAAGCAGCACCTTGAAGCTTATGTGAGTGGGACACTGACACTGGGGTGGGATGGTGGGGTGGCTGGGCCCTACCTACTTTGTGTGCTGGGAACCTACCTACTTTTATCTCCATTCTGTCACCCTACCTGTCCCTTATCTGTCCCCCTGCTGTGTCTCTCTCTGTCACCCTGTCTGTCTCTTTGCTGTGGCACTATCTGTCCCCTGCCTATAGGACAGGCAAAGGAACTGATAGAGAGACAAGAGAAGGGGGCAGATAGAGTGATAGGCAAGAAGGACAGACAGGGGGCAAATAGAGGGACAGCAGGGGCACAGATAGGCGACAGATAGAGGGACAGGAAAAGGAACAGATAGAGGGACAGGTAGTAAGGACAGATACAGATAGAGGGCAGGTAGAAGGACAGACAGGGAGACAGATAGAGGGACAGGGCAGGGGGGACAGACAGATAGACGAGGGGGGTGACAGAAGAGGGGACAGGCTGGGGGACAGATAGAGGGACAGCTGGGGGACGATAGGGGACAGCTGGGGAACAGATAGAAGGAAAGGGGGGGGGAAAAATAGAGGGACAGACAGAGGAACTGATGGAGGAACAAGCAGGAGGGCCGATAGAGGGACCAGAACAGAAGACAGGCAGGAGGAAGATAGAGAGACAGGCAGGGGGGACGATAGAGGGACAGGCAGGTGGGACAGAAAGAGGGACAGGCTGGGGGACAGATAGAGGACAGGCAGGGGGACAGATAGAGGGACAGGCAGGGGGAGATAGGACAATAGAGGGGACCGCAGAGGAACAACTAGGAGACTGATAGAGGGGACAGAAGAAGGACATACAGAGGGCAGATAGGAGACAGACAGGGACAGCAAGATGCCAGAAGGGAAAGGCAGGGGAACAGATAAAGGGAAGAGGTATAAAGACAGACGGGGACAGATAGAAGGATAGGCAAGAAGACAGATAGAAGGACTGCAAAGGACAAAAAGATGGAATGTCAGTGGGGCTTAGAGGGTGGCATATAGAGGGACAGGCGGGAGGACAGATATAGGGACAGTATAGAGGGACTGGCAGGGAGACAGATATTAGGGACAGACGGGACAGATAGAGGGGCGGCAGGGGAAGGCAGGGGGATAGACAGAGGGGCAAGAGGGGACGGTCAGGGGCCAGACAGTAGGGACAGCAGGGCAAGATGGAGAAACTAGAGGTAGAAGGAAAGACAAGGGACAGATAGAAGGACAGGCAGAGGTGCAAAAAAGATGGACAGGCAAGGGGGCAGATAGAGGGAACAGGCAGGGGGATCAGATAGAGGACAGGGCAGGGGACAGATAAGGGACAGGTCAGGGGGACAGATGATAGGGACAGGAGGGAGAGACAGATAGATCGGGAACAGCAAGGAGGCAGATATAGGGACAGCGGGGACAGTAGAGGGACGGCAGGGGGACAGGAGAGGCAAAGAGGGGACAGATGGGGGCAGACGCAGGGACAGGAAGGTGAATAGATAGAGGCACAGCAAGGAGGAAGATACAGGGACAGGCGGGGGACAGACAGAGGGACAGGGAGGGGGACAGACAGAGGTGCAAGGAGGGGGTGCAGGCAGAGGGACAGACAGAGGGGTAAGGAGGGGGCAGGCAGGTGGGACAGTAAGAGCGACAGGACAAGGGGGACAGACAGAGGACAGGCAGGGAACAGATGGAGTGACAGGTAGAAGGATAGACAGGGGGACAGAAAGAAGAACAGGCAGAGGTGGCAAAAAGATGGACAGGCAAGGGGGCAGATAGAGGGACAGGCAGGGGGACAGAGAGGGACAGGCAGGGGGGCAGATAGAGGGACCGGCAGAGGAACAAGCAGGAGGAACGATAGAGGGACAGGCAGGGGACGGATAGAGGGACAGGCAGAAGGACATACAGAGGGCAGATGGAGGGACAGAAGGGGACAGGCAGAGATGCGAAAGAATGGAAAGGCAGGGGAACAGATAAGGGACAGTATAAAGGACAGACGGGGACAGATAGAAGGATAGGCAAGAGACAGATAGAAGGACAGGCAAAGGAGCAAAAAGATGGACTGTCAGGGCCAGATAGAGGGACAGGTGTAGAAGGATAGACAGGGGGACAGATAGAAGCACAGGCAGAGGTGCAAAAAGATGGACAGGCAAGGGGCGATAGAGGGGGACAGGCAGGGAGAAAGATATAGGGACAGACGGGGACAGTATAGAGGGACTGGCAGGGAGACAGATAGAGGACAGATAGAGGGACTGGCAGGGAGACAGATGGGGGGACAGACGGGGACAGAGAGGGGCTGGCAGGGGACAGGCAGGGGGATAGACAGAGGGGCAAAGGGGGACAGGCAGGGGGGCCAGACAGAGGGATAGGCAGGGGGACAGACGAGGGACAGGAGAGGAACAGATAGGAGAAACAGGTGAAGATAGACAGCAGGGACAGATAGAAGGACAGGCAGAGGTGCAAAAAAAAGAGGACAGGCAGGGGACAGATAGAGGGACAGGCAGGGGGACAGATAGAGGGACAGGCAGGGGGACAGATAGAGGGACAGGCAGGGGGACGATAGAGGGACAGGCAGGGGACAGATAGGGGGACAGGCAGGGGGCCGTACAGATAGAGGAACAGCAAGGAGGCAGATAAGGGATCAGGCGTGGGACATAGTGAGAGGGAAGGCGGGGGACATAGGCGAGGGCAAAGAGGGGACGAGCAGGGGCAGGGCAGGGGTGACGAGATAGAGGGGACAGGAAGGTGAGATAGAATAGAGGACAGCAGGAGGAGATTAGAGGTATCGGGACAGGTCGTGGGGACAGACCGAGGGACAGGAGGGGGACAGACAAGGTGCCAAGGAGGGGGGCAGGCAGCAGAGGGACAGAATAGGGGCAAGGAGGGGGGCAGGGCAGGGGGACAGACGAGGGACAGGGCCAGAGGGGACAGACAGGGGACAGGTCAGAGGATACATGGAGGGTGGACGGTAGAAAAGGATGCACCAGGGGGACAGAAGAAGAACAGGCTAGAGGTGGGCAAAACAAGTTGACAGGCAGGGCAGAAGGGAGGAATAGGGACAGGAGGTGACAGAGAGGGACAGGGGCGGGGGCAGATTAGGGGGGACAGAAGCAATGGAGACAGATATAGTGAGGGGAAGATAGATGGGGCTGGCAGGGGGACAGTAGGGGGATGAGACAGAGGCGGCAAAGAGGGGGACAGGTCGAGGGCCAGACAGAGGGACAGGCAGGGCAGCAGATGGGGGATAGGCAGAGGAACAGATGGAGAAACAGTAGAAGGATTAGCAGAGGGACATATAGAAGGACAGGCGCAGAGGTTGCAAAAAGATCGACAGGCAGGGGGGCACGATTAGAGGAGCAGGCGCGGGGGACAGATATGAGGCAGAAGGGACAATAGAGGGATACTAGGACGTGAGGAACAAGGAGGGACTGAAAGGGAATCAGGAGGTAGAGATGAGAGGGACAGGCAGGGGGACATAGGACAGCTAGGGGACAGGAGTAGGGACAGGCAGCGGGACAGCAGAGGCGATATGATATGGGTACGGTGGTGGAGCAGATAGAGGGACAGGCAGGGGGACAAGGAGAGCAAAGACAGCGGGGACAGGCTAGGGGAACAGATGGAGGGGGACAGAGTAGAAGACACGCAAGTGTGCAAAAAATGGACAGGCCAAGGGGGGCATATAGAGGGACAGGCGGGGGGGAGAGACTAGAGGGAACAGGCAGGGGGACAGTATAGAGGCACAGCAAGTGAGGCAGATCTAGGACAGGGAGGGACCAGACAAGGGCAAACAGGGAGGGGGGGACAGACAGAGGTGCAAGGGGGGGGGCAGGGAGAGGGACAGACAGAGGGGCAAGGAGGGGGCAGGCAGGGGGGGGGGGGGGGGGGGGACCAGACAGAGGACAGTCAGGAGGAGCAGGCATAGGAACATGGTGTGTGACAGGAGTAGAAGGAGACAGGGGGACAGAAAAGAAGAACGGCAGAGGTTGCCAAAAAGATGGACTAGGCAAGGGGGAAGATGAGAGGGATAGGTCGGGGGACAGTAGAGGGACAGGCTAGGGGGAGGAAACAGCAAGGGAGCGCTAGAAATAGGGATCAGGTGGGGGGGATGCAGACAGCGGGAGACAGATAGGAGGGACAGAGTGGGCACAGACTAGGGAAACAGAGGGAGGGACAGTAGAAGATAGGACAGGGAGCGAGATAGAGGGAAGGCCAGGGCTACAGACAGGGAAAGATGGAGGTGACAGATAGAGGGACAGACAGGCGACAGATAGAGGGACAGGCAGGGCGAAAGATAGAGGCGGACAGGCAGGGCGACAGTATAGAGGGGACAGGCGACAGGGCGAACAGATAAGGGAGCAGGCAGGGCAACAGATAGAGGACAGGGCAGGGCGACAGATAGAGGGACATGCGGGGGATAGAGGGACAGACAGGGAGACAGGTAGAGGGACAGGCAGGGGGACAGACAGAGGGGCAGGAGGGGGAAAGACAGGGGACAGACAGAGGGAAAAGGCAAGGGGAACAGAACTAGGGGCAAGGAGAGGGGAAAGAGTCAAGGAGGTGAGGCAGGACAGAGGGACAAGACGGGGAAGACGGAGCATGAAGCAGTATAGAGGGAAGGCAGGCGAAGGACAGACAGGGGGAGACAAATAGAGGGACAGGCAGGGGGACAGACAGAGGGGCTAAGTGAGGTGGCAGGCAGGGGGACAGACAGGGGGCTAAGGGGGGGACAGGCAGCGGGTCAGACAGAGGGACCAGGCATGGGGACAGATATGAAGGGCTAGGCTAGGGACCAGTGGGAGGGATAGCGGGGGACAAATAGAGGGACAAGTCAGGGGATAGAACGAGGGACAAGGGAGGGGGACAGGGGTAGGGGGACAGGTAGAGAGTGACAGACAGAGGGACAGCATGGGGAAGGGGTGGCAGGTAGAAGGATAGACAGGGTGGGACAGATAGCAAGGACAGGCGTAGGGGCAAACAGAGTGACAGCAAGGCGGAGCAGAAGAGGGGACGGCGGGGGGGGAGAGATAGAGGGACAGCAGGGGGATCAGAATAGAGCATCACAGCAAGGAGCAGATACAGGGACGGCGGGGGGACAGACAAAGGGACAGGAGCGGGACAGGACAAGTGTGCAAGGGGGGGGCAGGCATGAGAGGGACCAGACAGAGGGGCACCAATTGGAGAGGGGGGACAGGGGGGGAAAAAGGGGGGGGGGGGGGGACGGGGGGAACGGGGGAGGGGGGGGGGGGGAGGGGGGGGGGACGGGGTGGGGGGGACGAGGTGGGGGGGGAGGGGGGCCAGGGGGGGTTGGGCGGGGACAGACCAGGGGGGGGGAGGCGGGGATGGGGACGGGGAAGGGGGATAGCTCCTTGGGGGACAGGGGCACTGGAGGGGGGGGGAAAGGGGGGGGGAGGGGACAGGGGAGCCGGGGGAGGACAGGGGGAAGGGTGCGGGGGGGACTGGAGGTGACAGGACGGGTCGGGGGACAGACAGGGGGAGGGGACTGGGGGGGGGGGGGAACGGGGGACGGGCGGAGGGGGGCCAGCAGGGGTGGACAGACGGGGGGGGGAAGGAAGGGGGAGGGGGGGGGGGAGGGGGGGGGCGGGGGGGAGGGGGACGTGGGGACAGGGGGGCAGACAGGGGGACAGGCAGAGGGAACAGTGGAGTGAAAGGTAGAAGGTAGACAGGGGGACAGATAGAGGGGACAGGCAGGGGGACAGGCAAGGAGGCAGATATAGGGAACAGGTGGGGGACAGAAAGGGGGGACAGGATAGAGGGGCCAGGCAGGGGCAAGGGGGGGGTAGCAGGGGCACAAAACAGAGGGACAGGCAGGGGCCACAGACAGGGGAAACAGGTGGAGGGGAAAGATAGAAGGGATAGACAGGGGGGACAGATAGAAGGACGGCAGGGGTGCAACCAAGATGGACAAGGAGGGGCACAGACAGAGGGGACAGGGCAGGGGCACAGACAGGGGAACAGATGGAGGGACAGGTAGAAGGATAGACAGGAGACAGATAGAAGGAACAGGCAGGGGTGCAAAACGAGGAAGGCAAAGGGGCAGATAAAGGGACAGATAGAGAGCCAAAGGGGTCCAGATCCCCGTTCCGGCGGCCAGAACAGAGCCAAAAGCATCCAGACCCCCGTTCCGGCAGCCAGAACAGAGCCAAAAGCATCCAGACCCACGTTCCGGCAGCCACAACAGTGCCAAAAGTATCTGGACCCCCGTTCCGGCAGCCAGAACAGAGCCAAAAGTATCCAGACCCCTCTTCCTGCGGCCAAAACAGATCTAAAAGGGTGTAAAACCTTATTCCAGCATCTATAATAAAGTGGTGTAATTTTAATGTCTTACGATAGGTGGCGCTGTTCATTTTCTGTTCCGGTTCCGGCGACTGTTCCGGTTTTTACCTAGTCCCACTATGTTCTTTACACATGCTCACTCCTAAGATAATGAACAATATTTGACTGTAGCCAAGCTTTCCATCTGAAAAATGATTTAAGAGACCATGTGACTCTGGTCAAGAGGTGGTGTGGCCAGACAGTGCACATATACACAGTTACTAAATCCATTTGTTTGTGTGTGTAAGGGTGTGTACACACTTTTAGATACCTCGTCCCGAGCAAACTTTGTGCACTTCCACTTTGCCGCAAACGAGTGTGCGTTCCATAAAGGACCACACAATCATCCGTGGTTTTCAGGCTTGTCCGCTATCCCTTGGAAAAACATCCAATATTTCAACACCACCGACAGTTACACTGAAATGTGGGTGTATCATCCACGATTATTTTATGGTGTGTAACCAGCTTTACACAATGCTATTTCCTATTGTGCGATCTGTTTTTTCGTATTTTTTCCACATTATGGAGTCTACTAATTTCAGTTGAGTTCTCCTTTAAACAACACTTTGCCTGATGCGACATGTGAACAATTCACTAAATTGTGTTGACGTTTGTTTCACAACTTACTTTCTATTTGTCTTTTTTTCCCCTCTATATATCTAAACCTGCAGAGGACACAGATGAACCGAGTCCCAATCCACCACATACAACCCCAGTGGTGTGTACCCCTCCCCTTCCTCATACCCCACCGCCAGCACAACCTCCATTACCACCACAGTGTCCACCACAGTCACCTCAAGCCGTAGGTGAACCATTTGAAGGCAAGTTTTGTATGTACATTTTGAGACATGTTAACCCTGTTTGTTTCCTAAATAGTAATTTCCAATTGACATTTTACTTTAATTGCTGCAAAAATAAAGTTGGAATAAAGATTTGGAAAATCAGTTGCTTGTTGTATTGCCTAAGTAATTTGCCAAATTGTAATGGAAACATTCCCCACATTAGAGTTCGGAACATGTAATTATTCAGACACAATTAACATGCACCTGCTAAACTGCAACACAGAGCAGACCTGCACTTGCTTTTCTGCTGGGTGCTATAACCACACCCGGCCTGTAAAGACTCCAAACCACGACACCACAGGAACCACCTGCAAAATTCTAGCTGAACCCAACCCTTAACCCGTTATAACCTTAACCCTAAGTGATTTACCTGAACTGGGAACATTCAGGTTCCTGTGGGTATGTGACATGATGGAGGAATTTAACCCACTTGTGTGTTGTGTAATGCATTTCTAAATATTATAATATTATATTATATGTATTTTTTTCCATCTGATCCCACAGAGGAGGCTCTTTCTGGCCCAATCCCCCGGACACCTCGGGACATACCATATATTTAAGATGGCAAGTGTGTGTACAGTCTAACAAAAAAAAAGGGGGGGGAGAGAAAATGTATCACAAATCAAAATGGTCATTGGATAGTTTGTAAATGTTAATGATGTTTGGAAATGCAATTACACGTATTAAAACAATTCCCTTTTATTTTGTGTCCTTTAAATCTGCAGGATATGAACCATGGCCAACACCACCAGCACCACCCATTGGATCCAGTCACCCCACCTCTGTCCACACCCCTACCAATGGCAATGTTTCAGGACATGGTCCTTCTAAATTTGCAAAGCATGAAGGAGAGCATGATGGCCCTGAGCCAGCACGTGCACCGCATGGAGCAGAAGCTGGAGGAGTTAGCTGAAAAAATATAATTTGTTAGATTATTTTATTTTGGGTCATTACTATCTTCCTATTTACAGAAGTCTGGTCATGGTTAGAACATTGCATTACTGTTTGGAGACTATAAAACAGATGTATCAGCTGAAGTAAGTGATAACCTTTAGGACATTTCTAGGCTCAATACACTTATGTGGGCTTGGGGAACTCCAATTGGATCCATAAAGTGCTAAATCACTTTTCCTGCAGGCTTGCAACCAAATTTCACAAACTAACAATTCTGCCATCAGAAAGGTTGTATGGTGCCGCCCTGTAATTCCCACAACAAAATGGATGGCATATGGGCTGGAAAAAATTATCAGTAGCCTAGGCTCTCAATGTCCTAAGGGGGGCACCACTTTGTCTTTTGCACACAAAAATGCACACCAACAACATCTGTGGGTTCTGGGAACTCAAAGGGGGCACCATTCAAGTGGCACCATTGGCTTTTAATCTTCCATTGGTTTGCTTTGAAAACAATGTGGGTATCACTAAAAAAGGAACCTGGATCATACATGGAGGTGCTTCCTCTGTAGATGCGCAGCAGTAATGGAGAACCCATGATGGCAGGGGGATTCCTCTGATGCTGGGGGCCACCCTTGGTTTTCCCCCAAGCCGCTCTGGTCCTCTACTGGAGGAATTGAACTTGCGAGCAGCACTGATCGCAACTTTACTTCCTACTATACCAAGATGGTGTTAAAATGAACACGTACTTCTATAGAAGTTTTTTTAATTGCATCAAAGAGATCTAATCATAAAAAAAGAGCTTTCATCTTCTCTGGTTGTCCAGTGTCCATTTGGAGAATCTTCATTCTCACCCTCTGCATAGTCCTTCTTCAATAATATTGTGAGCAAAAAAAATTGAGCAAAAAAAAACCTATGACACTGTAGCTCAGGCATGTATAGCTAGATCTGGTGTTGACGAGTATTGTATGGTAGTTAAGCAGGGTACACACCATGCAATATTTCATCAATCGACAAAAGTTCAGTGTAGCAGTTGATTGGGCAAAAATAACCGCATGGTGTTTCATACGCGACTGACCATTTGCTTGACTGAATTGTACAAACACCCAATCGGACATGTCTGAAAAACACATCCGATTGTGCTGTCCTCTATGGCTGGTTACATGAAATGGTAGCAGCAATAGTGGCTGCAGATGACAGTTTGTGCGACCGTGCAATAGTGCGGTGCCATAGGAAACCACATTCATCAGCTGCCCATTATTGACACAACCAACAATCCTTCCTCCTGGCCAACCAGTTGGAAGAGCAGAATGTTTGATCAGAAGGAAACATTGCACAGTGTGTACCATGCTAGACCAACACTAACGGGTATAAAATACCAAATTGTGGCAATTTCGATCTAGCTATTTTCGGAAATCGACATATTATGGCAATCAGACATAAACGATATGACTGATTTAGGATCATAGTAATGGTGGAATGTGCTCTTACCAACGGAAATACAAATTGGTTCATTTACATTATTAAAATCCTTAAAATTGTTGGAAAGGTTAGGTTTTGGTATAGAAACATAAGAGCACAAGAACATTTCGCCACCTCAAATGTGATTTTAACGCATTGAAACAGTTATCGCCGTTTTATAAATACGATCGCCCATTTACCGCAGCAAAAGACGGCGAAAGACGGCGATAAGTGAATCGGCGATATGAGGCGATATTGGATTTCGTACTCGCTTTTCGCCGTTTTATAGATTGCGATAGCACTGGATTTGGCAAAAACAATGGCGATAACCGCGATAACTTAGCGATCGTTTATAAATGTGCCCCTATGTCTTTTTAAACAATTTAAGCATGTTCCCTTCTGAATCAGTATTCAGTATTTTACCAAATTGATCCTTAATCAATGCCTCTTGAAGGTGGTGTTTTACTATACTTCTTTTAGCCCATAAAATATTCTATCTTATTATTATTAGTACTTTATAACCTTAAAATTCTCACCCCATTTTATCCTGATGATAATCAGGAATCAGTACTTATTGAACCGTTTTCAGCCCAATTTTTCACCACCTGACCTTTTTATATTATTTTTTATATAATTTTACATTATATGAATCATATTATCCCATTCCATTTCTATCCCACTGTATACCATCTGGGAACAGCCATAGCATTTTTTACCTTACTTTATGTGTTTTTATTTTATTTTACTTTATTTTATTTATACCTTATTTCATACCATTTTTCCCACTTTTATTCATATAATCCCATTTTATTGAATATTTCCTACTTTATAATAGCAATATATAATATGAACAGAGGTCCATCAGTGACACACATGTGACAATGAGCCTTTTTTAGCCTTTTTAAGCCTGTTTTTAACCCCTAACGTAAGATCAACCATACAAGAGACCCCCAGTGCCCCAAAACAAAAAAACGCATCGTAATACGCCTTATAGAAGCCGAAAACGAACTTTATTCAAATATGCGATTTTACAAAATGGCGGCTGGAACGCATTCGCGGAAGTCCGAAAAAGGCGCGAAATGACGCGTTTTAAAAGCGAAAATGGGAAATTAACGTTTATACTGTCTTGAGAAAGCTGCAGCAAGCAGTGAAACGTGTTGACACTACTAACATGGCCCCTGCTGACTGAGATTGTCAAGAGGATCCTAACAAACGCTGTCAAGTATTTTTATGCCTGTTTTATGCCTGTTTTTTATTCTATTTTTATCTTTGCACCCGGAAGAAGGGAGTTCAATCCCGAAACGTACGTCGGTCAGTGTGGTAGTACGGAGATAATTGAGCATAGCCGCATGTTCCATTCGGCTGCACTTTATATGTACAGCGTTTGCCTGTGAACAGAACTTGGGACGTGAACCTTAGCAGCGCGAATTGGCATGGTATTCTTAAGGAGCGTGACCAGTGGAACCCGAGGATTACAAATCGGATTATCAAACACACCTTCACTGTATAACCACTTGCCTCATGAGATGAAGACGCAGAGATATGGGTGAGACTGTTCCGAAATCTATATATATATATATCGTTTCACTTACATGTACTTAGTTACATTATTTTTTCCAGGGGTGGACGCACCCTAGATATATATATATCTATATACCCTGCTATTAGTATATGCCCATATATCTTATTCATTCCTGTATTGGTTCATTGTAACCTGCTGTACATTTCCTTGGACATTTGGAACTTTTCACCTTACATACATGCACTTTGCTATTTATACATTTATCTCCGAGCCCTACCTATATTTTAATATATTTTAATGTGGTTTTTTAGGATTCATTGCACACCATATTTATATACTTGCTATGTTCTAATATTATGTATGTTATATATGTTTTAAATAATAAAGTAGTGTGGATTTTTGGATTAGTAGTGTGAATACACTTTTTTGTGTGGGATACCATGGAATATGGTTCCTTTTCCCACACTAATTCTAATTATTAATGGCTTATTGGTAGTTGAGTGCCATGGGACTTATTGATCCATGTCATAGCGGAGTCTTTTTTATCTATCCTTTTCTGTATTTTATCACCAAACACTTTATATTTATGTGTGTAAGTGCATCTCAATAAAGTAATCTTTGGTTAATCATACCACTTATTGGACCCGCATACTTACTAAAGGAAGTAAGTGTATTTTACCATATTAATGTATGTTTATATTGGATTTTATACTTTTTAAGAACTTTTAAAACAACTTGGTCTTTTTATTTGTTTTTTATCTTTTATATGAGCGCAACCAATTCAGACTTAAAAATTTTACATACACAACAGTGGAAAACTTTGGAGTGCTGCTCTACAGAATTCCCTAAGGGCTAGGCCACACTGCTGCGGTTTTTTTTGCGTTTGCGATTGCGTTTGCGATTGCGCTTGCGATTTTACAAAATCATTGAAAACGCGGCAACGCAAAAAAACGCGCGTTTTTCGGTGTGATTGCGTTTTGCGTTCTGCATTTTTAATCGCATGCATTTTCCTATACTTATTGAAGAAATCGCAAGCGCAAACGCAACGAAAATCGCACATGAAATCGCATGCTATTGCGTTTGCGTTGCAGTGTGGCCTTGCCCTAAAATCTTTCTGGGGCTGGGAGTTAATTTAACTACTACACAACTACTGTTCCTTTAATGTATTGATTGAAGAATGGGAGGTTAAGGTGTTATCCCTTGCCTCTGATTCTTCAATCAATTTCCTAGGAGCCAGCAACAAAGGTGTAAGATATTTACCTTTCGGCAATCCACCACAGTCACACTGATAGGTTCCGACCACTGGCCTTAAGATTAATAGCACCCTGTGCGAGATTTGTGACTTGTGCCTAGCGCCCCCTCCAAGACACCTCCCTGGGCACACACAATAAGCTGCTGAATGCTGCCTGCCTTGGCCTGCTTCAAATCAAGTGCACCTGCATTTGCTGTGTTTCAGTATCTGCCGTGTGTGCCTGTATATATCATGCGTACATCATTATGTAACACGTAATGCATTAAATGCACAGACAGAACAACACAGCATACAGACATCTAAAGTAAGGCTTACGTGTGTTGGGGCTTTGTCTGTGGGGTGGTGCCTATACATACATTTGATCTGCAGGACAACAATTGGGGGGGCTGTGGCTCTGATGCACAACTTGGACCTAGAGATCTGTGATCTCAGACTCTGGCTGGCGCCCCCTGGTAATGCAACCTGTGCGGCCTCACTGGTCATTCATATCAAAGGCTGGCCCTGTGTTCAATCCACCATATTTCCTAAGAAATGCTTTAAATTTGCCACAGTCTCTTACAGAGTGTATTCCATCTGCATACCCTTCAATGCTACCCTGCTAATAGTTACAAACATAGAAATAACATTGCACAGACCGGCAGAGAGGATAATGAAGTGAACCTGATTTTGATTTGTTTTTCTCAATAGTGTACCTATCTGAAAGTAAGGGCTAGGCCACACTAGCTAGTTTCTCACGCACTTACGACCACATTTTTCCATCTGTTTGCATGTGAGAAACGCAGTACAGTGCATGTCAATGTGTGTGGCCACAGTGCATGCGTGGAGCTGCAACCTAATTTTGGAGTGCATGTGATCACCATATATTTTTCAGCACAAATGGACGGTAACATGCATCAGCCTCAGTCCAAATCACACCTTTACTACCTAAAGGATGAATGAAACCTTCTGTAATGTTTCCCTAACTCAGAAGGAATAGGGTACAGGGAAGACTCACTTTTAGTAGGATGAAGGAGGAAGCAGTGGGATACAATGCTGGAGCTGGATAGTGTAACAATGAAGGAGCTAGAAACTGGAACAATGGAGGAGCTTTATACTGTAACAATGAAGAAACTGGATACTGAAACAATGGAGGAGCTGTATACTGTAACAATGAGAGAACTGGATACTGGAACAATGGTGGAGCTGGATACTGTAACAATGAGAGAACTGGATACTGGAACAATGGTGGAGCTGGATACTGGAACAATGGTGGTGTTCGAAAGCTGAAACAAAGGAGGAGCAGGATACTGGAACAATGGTGGAGTTGGAGGAGCTGAAGCTGTAACAATGGAGGAGCTGGATACTGGAACAATGGTGAAGTTGGAGGAGTTGAAGCTGTAACAATGGAGGAGCTGGATACTTAAGGCAAAAAGCTGAAGACAAACACTACTAGGCAAGAAGCATGGACTACAGGAACCCTAGATGCCAAAACAATTGACAAACGGGTGTCGGAGACAGAGAGGAGTTATTTGAATCTCCGCGCACTTACGTTAGTGATGTCATGACGGCGCACGCTTTTGACAATGTCAAATGGGACTGGTTATTCAGTGTTCTAGCCAAAATTAAATTCCCTTTATCACCCTACTAAAGGCAATATACCGTAACCCAACAGCAACAACCATGATAGGAAACACCAAATCAACCCCCACCCAACTCCAAAAGGGCACCCGACAAGGCTACCCCTTGTCACCCCTATTATTCAGCATAGCTTTAGAACCCCCCTCCAGATATCTACAGGATAATGCAACATACAAAGGTATAACAATAGGTACAATAGAAGTGAAAGCAGCCCTCTATGCTGATGATCTTCTCATATTTTTTGACGACATAATACATGATTTAAAACCCACAATACAACTTCTAGAGGATTTTGGAATCCACTCTGGATTTCACATCAATAGATCCAAGTGTGAATGCCTGTACCTAGGCAAAACCAATACCCTTGTAAAAACCCAATGCAAATCATTAGGCATACCTATCCTTACCACCCACATCACATACCTTGGTTTAAAAATAGGTAAAGCCCCACTATCCATATATGATCTAAATTATACCCCCTTATTTAAAAAAATAACACACACCCTGGCAAACTGGAAATCACTTCCACTCTTCTTGATCGTCAGATCCCATCTTTTAAAAATGTCAATATTCCCCAAACTTCTATACCCCATCCAAACAATCCCACTACTACTTAGACACAAAGATATCCGCAAACTTCACACCGCTTTCTCCACTTTCCTATGGGCAGGAAAAAACCCAGAATCTCACTAACAAAACTACAACTTTCTAGATCCAACAGGGGACTGGCACTCCCCAACATACGAATACAGAGCCAGACCACTATGGTCAGACACATAAGGGATTGGATGGGCGACACCACATATTTCACAAACACCAAATTAGAACAACAATTACCCATGCACCTATGGTCCCTAACAAACATCCTATATTGCAACCCAAAACACCTACCACTACCAATCAAGTTTTACATAACACTTAAAGGCTCATTTGCTACCTGGCAAGAACTCTGCAAAAAGTGCAAAGCCCCAAAACACATAGCCCTCAACATGTCGCTCGCCCAACATCCTGATTTCCCACAAAGTAACACAATCCAAGGCTATGAAACATGGCTCCAAAAAGGAATACTACGAGTCAACAAACTTATCCATAAACCATAAAAAAGATTCTTAACTTTTACCGAACTCCGAAACAAATATGGCATATTTGACAATTCCTTTTTACTATATGCACAGGTTGTTTCCTACTGCAAAAAACAATTAGTGAACACCGTAGATCTATTTAAAACAACCCCGATAGAAGTTATTCTATCAGCCCCCGATACTAAGTTCTCTCTTTCCACAATTCAATCAATACTAAAAGAATGGTATCTCATACCTCTAGAGAACACCAATCTGAAAAAATGGGAATCAGACTTCCAAATCACAGATATTGTGCCAAAAATACTAGAGGGACAATTAGCAATAAAAAAGTCTATAATAAATGAATGATGGAGAGAAATCCAATTCAAAATAATCCACAGGGCCTATAATCCCACTAAACACCCATTATCTCAGAAACACCGATTTCAACATACCCAAAGGAGTTTGTCCTAAATGCAAAACCCCTAACCCAGATCTCTTCCATAGTCTTTGGTTCTGCCCAAATATACAAAACTTCTGGGAACAGATATGTCAATATATGAGATCATGGGCTACGAGATAACAAAGGACCCATTATTATTGTTTTTTAGATATAAACATAATACAGCAGAGGGTCCGGAGGCCGAACCCAGGTGCCCAACTGGATCCATCTCACAGCTTTAACAGCCAAAAGACTAATAATGTCACACTGGATAAAAACCAACCCCTCCTCACTCTGGGAATTAAAAACCCAACTGCAATAACTAATGTACTCAACAAACTCGATTCAGAGAAATATGCTGAAAAATTTGTGACTAAATTCTTCTCCACATTGAAAAATTACATAGAATATTCACACACAGAAATATCCAATATCATGAAAAACTTCCAATTCACTTCATGGTATGACCGTGAGGATCTAAGGGGCACCCTGGGCAGGCTAAAGGTCCGCCCCTTGAACCATGAATCATATATTATGAATCAATCGGGTACTATGAAGTATACCGAATAATGCAAAAGAAACACTTATGCCTTCAAAAATATGTATATGTGTACCACAAAGACTAAAGTGTATATTATGGGAGAGTAAGATCCATAACCGGGATATTGCTACTCCCTCAAACCAACAGCAACAGACCTAGTTCTAGTTTTAAGTTTGGTTTTGCTTTTTATTGTTTATTTTCTGCTGTACTTTTAGCTACAGCTCTTGACTCTAGATTACTGTTTTGTTCACCATTCTCTTCTATCACTATCATAACTCTTGAACAATGTTTGTGCCAACAAAGCGCCACCCCCACCCCCCCTCCCCCAACCATCCACTAACTCTTTATACAACAAAGCCAATACCCCTTTGGACTAAACAATGGATTTTGCCAAGACAATTCAAGCCTCCACCGGGCCAAAGAAAGAAAAATCTCAACCATGGACAAAGCTAACTCAAAGTTCTACATCCATAAAGAATCAAGAGATGCCTCATCATTAGAGCTCATAATTGTATGAACTCCAAACACTCGAACAGATTTGAGAAACCAAGCAAACTAAAAACCCTCATGGTTACAAAAACTCTCTGGCTCAACATCAACACCCCCTCCCCTCCCATCTCCCTTTCATTCATAGCTTGATTGACAATGTTCATTGTTTTAAAGTATAACTATGTATATAGAAAATTCAATAAATTCTCTTTGAAAAAAACAAAACACTTGTGCAATGATCAGCAGTGCAATGCCTGATGTTTTGAGACATAATCTTGAGTCATTTCTATTTATGAGCCCAAATTATATTGATTATATTGATATAGATTTTTAGCATTTTAAATGTTTGACTTAAGATGAATGTGTTAATAACTGGCAAACCCTTTTGTTTATAAATGTGTATAGCTTTAATTTTTACCAAATAGAATTAAAAAAAAAAAACCTATAAGTTGGCCAGTCTACTAATTGTACATAAATAGTTAAGTATTATATTTTAAAATAACCAGTGTGGTTAGTACCTATATTTTCTGAATGAAATTTTGATATGATTATTCTTATCATTATTATATTGCTACAATTTCATAATTTATAGTTTTTTTTTATTCTATTTGGTTCTATTAGCACAACATAGGAAATGTGGTTTATATACTTTGGTTGGGATCTGAACTATATTCCCCAAGGTGAAGCATGAAGGCTTTATTGTGTATTGTAGCTTTAATTTTTAGTCATATCATACACTTTTAGGTTATTTATCTTTAATGAAATATACAGTATCCATACAATTTTGTTTTTCTGTGTGTTTTTTTTTGTGGTTAGGATTTAGTTCTCCTTTAACCATAGAGTCTTAGATTACCACACACACATACAGACACACATACTTGCAAGTATGGGGGCTTTTGTTCTAGGCAGCCATCTTAAAGATTTTAATTCACATTTTTTACTTTTTAAAAAATATTTTGTTCTATGACATTTGAGAGTCTTAATAATAAACTCAAGCAGGTTTCCATAGTAGCTACACATCTTCTTCTCGTATCTGTGAAGAATTATATTGTCACAAAGCTCATTTCTAATCCTCAATTATTTAAATAACACTTTAGTGCAACCTCTCACTTCATATTATCAAAGTCCCACCCTTTTAAGAGTTTGTATAAAGGGCGTGCATCCTTTCAACTCAATCTTTATGAAAATGCAAGCCATCGTGCTTCAGATCTGCGAAAATTTGAATTTTCCTCTAAATCATAATGTGTTCTTTTTATTTAAAATTATGGTGAGAATCAATATGTATGTGAAGTCATTAAAGTGTACAATGAGCTGTGGAAAAAACTAATGCCCCATTAGATACCTTAAAAATGTAGATGATTAAGAACACATTAGCATCAACGTTTCTATTATGTACTTTAATAGGGGATGTATATTTGGCAATACATACTGGTAATTAACATAAATCAGATTGGCTGGGCATATAATAAATAAGTGTCAGAAATCAGAAAGCATCTCTTTTTTCCTTTTTAGTTACACATCCAACATAACATGTGAATAAGTACACCCAATGTAAAGTTAGTTTTCTTTCTTTAACATATGTATTCATAAAAAAATATTAAATATTTATTCAAACAGCTCATAAATTTATAGAAAATAATAACATACAATTTTTTTTTTTAATAATTTATTCAACCTACTGTAAACCAGAGATGTTCGAAACTGTTGAGTCTTGTTCCATTTTTGAATTTTCAAGAAAATTTGAAAATTCGAAGATTCGAAAACGGACCCATAGAAGTCTAGTTTCTGTCCATTTTGAGGGACAAATAGTAATAGTAAGTTATTGTAAATGACACAGAAAACTGGGGAATAGTCTGGGGAACCCGTAAATATAACCAAAACTTATTTTAAAACTATCTTTCCTTACGATTGGGCTGTTTTCGAGCTTCCGCATTCTACTTTCGAGGGGTACCGAAATTTCAATTTTTGATGATCGTCTATTTTCGAATTTCGATAATCATCTATTTTTGATTTTCGATAATCATCTACTTTCAATTTTCGATAATCAGCAATTTTCGATAATGGTCTATTTTCTATTTTGGATAAAAATTTAAAATTCGGAAAATCCGGGTTCTGTGAAATCGAGGAGTTCCAAAAGTTTTGTCGGGACCTCCAAACCCTCAGATTCGATTCGAAACCATGTTCTATTCGAACCCACATTACATCTCTACAGTTAACGATTTGCCACCTTCTTTTGTAAAAGGGCCTGGTCCTTTCCCCAGACCCTGGGGCAATCAGTTGCTTAGTAGAAATATGAGCATGTTTAACCAACCCAACTACCATTGATGTTGGAACATTTCCATGGAATAAAATGGAATTTTGCAGAATAGCTCAATATTCTGGTATGCTGTCTGCAATTTCTCAAAAAAAAGTTCTTTATTGACTTAGGAACATAGGAATTGAGGTTAAATAAAGACATACGTCCATCTAGTCCAACCTTTACACCCTCCTCTTTAATCCTACCTAATAGTTGATCCAGAGGAATGAAAAAAAAAACATCTAAAGATGGGGGTGAAATTTCTTGCCATCTCCAAATGGCAATCGGAATTACCCCTCCATTACCCTTTTATTATTTTAGTTTCCCTTCTCTAAACTCCATATTCCAAATGATTCCTTACCAGTGCTTTGTAAAGAGGGAGAATAATATATCTATCCTCCTCTTAATACAAGACGCTGTTGCCATCTGGCATTTTTTTCTACAGTCAAGTCAGTTATCTACTAGAACCCCCAAATCCTTGTTCATTTAATATTCACTTAGTTATTTATGGTGTAGGTGGCACAAGGATTGTTAAACCCCTAAACTTTAAATTTTTCAACATTGACTCTCTTCTGACACTCTGCTGCCCATTTTGATAATCTATCTAGGTCTGCATGCAGCAATTGCAATCATTTGAAGTTTCAAAAGCTCTGCATAGTTTTTTTGTCCATTATTGACCATAGCAAGATGTCCAATATTGACCAAAGCAGGGTATAACAAAAGGAAAGGACTGTTTTTTTTAAATTGGAGTTAATATGTACAAAACCTACAGTAGATGACCAATTGAAAATAAATTATTTTTCAAGAAACCTATATTTTTAGACTTTATTGGTGTTATAATATTATTTTGCTCTGTGACCCTATTAAAAGTACATACCTCATCAGAAAGGTGCTACAACAGCCCCTATTACTATGTATAGAAGGCACAGTCTAATTCATATAAATAGAATATTAAAAGAAATATTTACAGTGTTTAAAAAAGCAAATACAGTACATGGGTTAAATATGCTCAAGATTTGTCTATTTTCCCAACAGTAAAGGTTGTTGTTTTAATTTAAGGATAATAAAAGAAGGAATGTGTTGACGTCATTCTTTCTACATAAAGGATTTAGAGTTTTTAGCCAATAAGGGCTGAAGTTAGCACATCACCAGAGCATGACCAATGTTATCTAATAGAAAAACATTGTCGGTTGAAAAGTATTGCTGCATAGACATAAAAGAAAATCTTTGCACCTAGGGTAATTTTAATACTTTACACAGCCTGCTATAAATAGATACTTTCATGTTAAGGGGGAAATTTAAATACGCCTACACTTGCATACATAAGACAATATTCAGACACATGCATCTATTTTAGTCATAAAAAGATCATGTGACTAACATAATTCTAGGCATTTACCCTGTGTTATTTTTTTCTAGTATCGTTCTTTGATCTAAAATTACTGTCAGAGATGCATAACAATAAGTAGTTAGCCTCAAACTGGTTGGACTGTTAATAGCATGAGGGTGTTAAGGTACGTAAAGGTGATTGATAGAAGTGGAAAGATAGGTGGCTTGGTACAAACTAAAACAGCAATGAGAGAGATGGTTCTACTGCAGTTTCTATACCATATAAATGTATTCTATAAGTGCGTTGGGCAGTTATATAACTCTACTCTTTACTTGGTGCAGCGCATATTATGTGGGATGCATACAATACTCATAGAAGAAAAGAGAATCTAGTGCACACTATATAAGGTATATAAGATATCTTAAAAATGTAGATGATTAAGAACACATTAGCATCAACGTTTCTATTATGTACTTTAATAGGGGATGTACATTTGGCAATACATACTGGTAATTAACATAAATCAGATTAGCTGGGCATATAATAAATAAGTGTCAGAAATCAGAAAGCATCTCTTTTTTCCTTTTTAGTTACACATCCAACATAACATGTGAATAAGTACACCCAGTGTAAAGTTAGTTTTCTTTCTTTAACATATGTATTCATAAAAAAATATTAAATATTTTTTCAAACAGCTGATAAATTTATAGAAAATAATAACATACAAATAATTTTTTTAATAATTTATTCAACCTACTGTAAACCAGAGATGTTCGAAACTGTTGAGTCTTGTTCCATTTTTGAATTTTCAAGAAAATTTGAAAATTCGAAGATTCGAAAACGGACCCATAGAAGTCTATGGGAGAAAAAAATCCGAAAGTTCCGAAAATATTTAACCCATGTACTGTATTTGCTTTTTTAAACACTGTAAATATGTGGGATGCATACAATACTCATAGAAGAAAAGAGAATCTAGTGCACACTATATAAGAACTAAAATTCCTTTGTTGTAATGGAAATTCATTCTAAAAGCAATTAAATACATACAGGACTGGATAACAGCAGACACATTGTCTATATAATGGGAACCAAAGCCATAAAAGGTAATAGATACATCATATACAGGTAACATAGTAACATAGTAATTGAGGTTGAATAAAAACATACGTCCATCAAGTCCAACCTATTCACTATTTTTTTAACCCTTCCCAACAGTTGACCCAGAGTAAGGCAAAAAAAACCAGCTAAAAAAAAGGGGGGGGGGGAAATTCCTTCCTGACTCCAAACGGCAATCAGAAAGTATCCCTGGAACAACCAGATCTACAGTAAATGTATTAATAGCAGTAGTTCTCAATATTTTTTAGTTTTAGAAACTTATCCAGGCCATTTTTAAAGCTATTCAATGAACTTGCCATTACCACATCTGCTGGAAGACAGTTCCACAGTTTCACCGTTCTCACTGTAAAGAAACCTTTCCTAACCTGAAGATGAAACTTCTTTTCTTCCAACCTTAAAGGATGTCCACAAGTCCTCTGATATGACCTATTCGTGAACAATGCACCAGAGTGTTTATTGTATGGCCCATTAATATATTTGTATAAGATTATCATATCTCCATGCAAACGTCGCTTCTCCAATGTAAACAGCCCTAACTTGTCTAATCTGCCTGCATAGTCAAACCCCTCCATTCCCTTAATTATTTTAAGGGAACTGAACTGCTTCTATTTCCAAGAAGTCCCTTTTGTATATAGGATTCCAAAACTGCACCGCATACTCCTAATGAGGCCTGACCAGTGCATTGTAAAGAGGGAGAATAATATTTGTATCTCTTGAATCTATTCTTCTCTTTATAGTTGACAATATCTTGCTAGCTCTAGCCGTTGCTGTCTGGCATTGTTTGCTATAGCTAAGTCTGTTATCTAACAGAACCCCAAATCTTTTTCCATTACAGATTCACTTAACACAGAGTTATTTATGGTGTAGGTGGCACAGGGATTATTAAATCCCAAATGCATCACCTTACATTTATCAACATTGAATCAAGGTAGCCCTTGATGTAAGAATCCAGTGTGGCCTAAAGTCCCAGCTGCACAATATTTAGAACTAATAGTAGAAGGTAGGTAGATTTCGTAATACAAGTGCCCAGCCAAGTATAGATCCCGCTGCTGTGATCCACCAAAAAGGATCCTGCAAGACGCGTTTCGTCTCAGGACTTAATCATTTGGCTAACTAATGTGTGCCTATGCCACGCTTTTAAAGATGGCCGCTGGTAATATCGCAAGATCACTCACGTGACCTAAATGCTCCCAAGAACAGGCCTATCCGCGCATAACTACTAATCCCAGAAGAGAGTGGCACCACAAGGAAGAGGTCTTTATTTTATCCTTGTGGTGCCACTCTATTCTGTAGGTTGGGTTTAAAAGTGGGTACAGTATTAGAAGAGGGGGTTTATCTTTACCCTCACTTGTATATGAGTTGCTATAGCGACCTTGGTAAATACGTATGTATGCCTTTACTTGGTAAACAGGTAGTTTACCGGTTACTTCCCCACACGTGACTCGGTCACTGCATTCTTTTACCTTATGTGACCCATCCTGGGATTAGTAGTTATATAGATAGGCCTGTTCTTGTGAGCATTTAGGTCACATTAGCGATATCTATCTATCATTAAAGGACAACTCCATCCTCATAAGAACATCTTTTAGAAAGAATGGCCTCTTTAAAATATGTTGATATATCATAGTTTGTCCTATGAATTCATTACTGTATGCCTGCTATGCCTCTGGATGCCTTATGGAAACTGAGCAATTTAATAACCTTTACTGAGCTTGTACTGAGCCTGGTCATGCTCAGAAGAGGCAGATAGGGGATTAACATTCAATCATTGGCTGTGATATCAACTGTCAAATCCATAACTGACAGTTGCTAACTGGAAGAACCAGGAAGCAGAAACAGGGACAACAGGACATTGTGCAGGATTTTAGGTTAGACTTATATATTTCAGATTTCAAACTATTAACGTTTAGGGTTTTGGGAGGTGATTTACCTGTATTTAAGTTTTCATTTTAGGACTTGCTGGACTTGCCCTTTAAGCATTGAGGCCCTCGCAATATTACCAGTGACCATCTTTAAAAGCGCAGCATAGGCGCACATTAGTTAGCCAAATGATTAAGTCCTGAGCGGATGAAACGTGTCTTGGCAGGTTCCTTTTTGGTGGATCACAGCAGCGGGATCTACACCTGGCTGGGCACTACCCTTGTATTACGATATCTACTTACCTTCTACTATTGGCTCTCATTATTGTGCAGCTGGGGCTTTAGGCCACACTGGGTTCTTACTTAAGTGCTAACCATATATGATGTACCCATTACCTTTTATGGCTTTGGTTTCCATTATATATACAATGTTGCTGCTGTTATCCAGTACTGTATGTTTTTAATTGCTTTTAGAACAAATTTCAATTACAATAAAGGAATTTTAGTTCTTATTTATTTATTATTTATATATTATTTATTATTTTTAGTTCTTAGTATGTATGAAAGACAACTGGCTGGCATACAGTGACATAAATAACGGATAATGCTCCCATTACAGTGTATTATCCTTATATCATAATAAGGAGGGGAGTAAAAGAAACTGACCGTGATGTACTTCTTTTCCCAAGCTCAGGTCAACCAGGATTAATCCTCAATGCCTTTCCTGAGTCATAAGAAGGGGCACATTCTCTCACCACTGCATGCACACTGCATTGTGGGTAAAAATTATCCATGAGCAGAGATTTTCAAAACCAGCAAGTTTCTTTTCATTTTCGGATTTTCAGAATTCTGGAAAAAAATTGAAACTGAACCCAAAAGTCAATTGAACCCCCAATCCCCAGAAAGATCCAAATAAAGTTAGACAAATAAAGCATGATAACTTACTGTAGATGGATCAGGCACCTGGGAAATGTTCAGGGGAACACGTACACATCACCAAAACTTAACTAAAAACAAACTTCACACACACAAGCTATTTTTGAGTTTTTTTCAAGTAAACCTCAAAAGTAATGCGCATGCATACTTTCGAGGGGTACCGAATATACAAGGCTACTTAGGAGGGTTATCAGTAGTAGGTATCAAAAATCCATGATCCAAAAGTTCTAATCTGTTCCAAACTAGTCACATTTGGACCGGGATTCTATCTCTATCACTGAGTTAGGGCTAGGCCACACTAGCATGATTTCCATGCATTTGCCCTGAAATTACCAAAATTGCGTTGCGATTGCGCATCATTTTGCATGCAATACATGTGATCACTATTTTCATGTGCACACGCATGTGATTACCTATTTCAAAAGGGGAAATCACAAGCGCAAATGCACAGAAATTACATGTAAATCGCACCGGACTCACACACACAACCGGATGTGATTGTGTGAGCGCTTCCACTGCCATGCAGTGTGGCCATATCCTTAAGGAGGATTAATTATGGCTGACCTGAGGTTGGGAAAAGAAAGTAACTTTTGGGGTTGGAACAGTGGCTGGCCACATGGGAACTTCAGTGGAAATTTTTCTTATAAAAATCACTCAGTGACAAAGCTGAGTTATCATTATAGCAAAATAGCCCACTGCTGCTCCCATTATAATTTAAGCCTCTTTCGTATTATTAGTTATTAATCAGTGACTCTCCATGTAACACAAAACTGCTAGTACATTAGATACAACAGAAAAAAACAGATGAACTGATGTGTTGCATTTTTTGTTTTATGCAATAAATTAAACAATACAATAAAATAAATAAAAAATAAATAAAATCTAAGTGCACTATAGCTTTATCATACAGGTGTGTGTTACACAATAATATCAAATAAACTCTAAGGACAAGGCCACACTAGTGCGATTTCCGTGCGTTTGCACATGCGATTTGTTCCTGACATTGAAATTGTGGCAATGCACTGAAATTGCACAATTTTGTGTGTGCTGTGATCGCACATCCGTTTTCAATACGCAATTGCAAGCAATCCCCATTTTTTGCGCAATCACATGCGATTTCCTATCTCAAAAAGAGAAAGCGCAAACGCACAGAAATGGCATGTGAATTGCAGCAGAAACGCACTCACAATCAGGTGCGATTGCGTAAGCGCTTCCGTTGCGATGCAGTGTGGCCGTGCTCTAAAGGTATAACTAACCCTTAGGATGATCGCGTTTGTAAGTTCCAATGAAGGATCAAGTTGGAGGCGTGCATAAGACACGTGGGTGTACCTAGCAGTGTAAGGCTGCATTGAGCCTGCGATAGTAGTGACTGTTTATCTTCTTTAAGACCCAGAGTGCCCATTACATACACGCTTCAGAAGTTGTCCAGACGCATTAGCTCCTGTGTAAAATATAGCCTTGAGAGTGAGCTGAAAGCAACATTATTTTTCTAGTCAAAGTATGTGTCCTGTGGAGCAGCTGATTGACTATTCATTGTATCTCTAGATCGGAAAAGATGCGTAACAACGTGAATAGCTACAGTATACAATTGGTTGGACACAATCCCTGATCTTACAGACTCCTTAGGCACAGCTTGATCATTTGAGATCTATATTGATTTTAGTAATACTGGGGACAACAAGATGTATTTTCTAATAGCCCTTTATTCATTAATAAAGGGAGGATGTTATGTTGGGTGTTGTGGGTGTGTATATGTACAGTATATATAATCTGTATATGACTTTTTTGTGTTAATAAATATTTACTTATAATACTGTAGATGACAAGTGTGCGAGTGCTATATGGGATACTTGGGTTACAAACAAACCTTAGAGTTTGTTTGTTGATATAATTAAAATAAACAATATGTTTGGCCAAGAACTGATATAGTTTTACCCTTGAATCCCAATTGTCCAAATCTCTCATCTAGTAATTAATTGTATTTTTGTCTTTTGAATTTGATTCATCTTTGCTGACAACAAAAAGTCATACATAGTAACATACATAGGCCACGTTTGGAATATGCAGTGCAATTTTGGAATCCAGTGTACAAAAAGGACATGTTGGAAAAGGAAGGGCTTCTAAAAATCTAAAATAATAAAGGAAATTGGGGAGCTTAAATATGAAGATAGATTGGATAAGTAACAATTATGTACACTAGAGGCTTATGACTTGAAGAAAATAAATTTAGGGGCATATTTATAAAGGAGCGAAAAGTCGCGAAAAAATTTTCTCATTTGCTTTTCGCATTGGGTTATCGCCAAAAAGTGGCGTTAACGAATGGCGAAAACGTTTCTGCGACCTATCGCTCCAACCCTTTTCGCCATACATCGCACTGGTAATTTGTTCGAAAAGGCATAACGCATTTTATAAATGAGCGAAACGTGTTTTTGGCGTTAAAAAGAGCAAAAGATTAGCGCGACCCTGAAGGTGGTGAAAAGGCATGTTTTTAGCGAAAAGGCATGTTTGGAGCATGTCTGTTGGGAATTTGGATTGGTTCCTGATTTTTAAGGCAACAAAAACTTAAAAGCTATTCATACAAGTTGTCTTACATGTTTTTGGAACACATCTATAAGATATCGATTTTTCCATTTTGTCTGTATAGGAATATTTTTTGCTTGGACTTTAAATGAGGTCTGCTATTTTGTGTTTTACGTGAAAGCAACCTCACCCCCTTCTTTCTCGGTGTGTTTTAGTGTTTGCAATGTAGACTCATTTTTTCATTTACAATGCGAGGACAATTGTTAGCATTCAGGGTGCGTGTTTTATGCTCTTGTTTTTGGTAGCGTTAATAAGGGCTAGGCAACACTTGCGCGTTTTTAACATGTTTGCGTTCGCAAATGCACATGCGTTTTTGGAAAAATGGAAATTGCAGGAACGCATTAAGTTCCTCAATTTCTGAGGCGCATGCGATTGTGCATTAATTTCCCTTTTGGATAACGCATGTGTTCACCATTTTTGGTGCGTCAATGCATGCATTTCCGTAACCGAAAAAGGTGAAATCGCACATGCAAACGCCAAACGCAGAAGGCTCACGAGCACAATCATGTGCAATAGTGTTGGTGTGCGATTCCTGTGCGCTGCAGTGTGGCCTCAGCCTGGCTCAGGACACACTGCTACGCACAGGAATGGCACACAAAATTGCAAGCACTATTGGCCACGATTGTTGTATGTTTTGGCTTTGCGCATGCGTTTTTTCTGTTTTGTGTTATGGAAACGCATGCGTTAATGCATCCAAAATGGTGGACGCATATACAGGGTTATTCAATAAAAGTTCATATCGTTTAAAATGGTGCTAATTTTGCTCCAACCAATCAGATGTTAGCTTTCAAATGTTAAATAAGATCTGATTGGTTGGGGCAAAATTAGCACCATTTTAAACTGATTTTATTGAATCTCCCTGATATTATCAAAACGCGAACGGACGTGCAATCTTAATTCTCCACTTTTGCATTCCCGCAATTTCCATTGTTTCTAAAATAGCAGGCGCAAATGCAAAAAATGCGCTGGTTTGGCTTCACCCTTTAAAAAAACTCATTCTGTCTGTTCGTCTTGCTAATGCGCGATCGCCTTTTGAATGCGCGATCGCCTTCCTAATACCCGCTCATCTTGCTAATGCGCCTTCGCCTTTTGAATGCGCGATCGCCTTCCTAATACCCCCTCATCTTGCTAATGCGCGTTCGCCTTTTGAATGCGCGATCGCCTTCCTGATACCCGCTCATCTTGCTAATGCACATTCGATTTTTGAATGAACGATCATCTTCCTAATGCGCCTGCACGTTCGCCTTTCGACTGGTCATTTGATTGATAACAAACACTATTTAAACCAGCAGATTAAGCTGATCATTGTGGGTAGAGAAAATGAGTGAGGAGGAGATCCTGATTGTGGCCTGTGGCAATCTAATTGCGTCAGCAGCTGCTGTGTTGCTGGACGAGGATGAACACAGGCAGCGTGGAGAGCGGAGGAGGGAAAATGTTTCAGTTAGGATCAGACAGCCTCATTTCTTTGGAAGGAGATTTGGTCTTCTGGACGAGCTGTCTGATGAGGAGGTTGTGCGTCACTTTCGGCTAAATCGTCCAGCCAAACAGGAGTTGTACGGCAAACTGGGCGATTTGTTGGAGCCATCAACAAGGCGTAATGTGGCATTGACTGGGATGACAAAGCTTTTGTCTGTCCTTTATTTTTTTGGCAATGCCACATTCCAGCCTGTGATGTCACAACTCCTTGGCATGAGTCAGCCTTCTTTTTCTAGCATCCTTCCCAAGGTTCTGGGTGCAATTTTGCCCTTGTCCAGACAATATATCCTGTTTCCGTCCAGTGAGTCAGAGTGGCAAAACATCAAATCAGATTTTTTTCTGCGAGGGGGTTTTCCCAACTGCCTAGGAGCCATTGATTGTACGCATATTGCGCTCACACCACCTAAACAGAGAATGGAAGTGTATCTTAACAGAAAACCCTTCCATTCTCTTAATGTTCAGGTGGTGTGCGATTCCCACCTGCGCATTATGAGTATAAACAGTGCGTTTCCTGGAAGTTGCCACGACTCCCATATTTTGCGCCAGTCAGCTCTCTACCGCAAGTTTACCAGCGGACGGATGCCAGAGGGCTGGCTTGTGGGTAAGTGGTTCTTTTCCTACAATTTCAAGGGAATGTGTATCCAAATGACTTACATCCATTATTTCCCCTTTCCAAACAGGAGATGCAGGGTATGGGATTCATTCCTGGCTCATGACCCCCCTGAGGAATCCAAAGACACCTGCAGAGAGGCACTATAATTTAGCACACCGTCAGACAAGAAACGTGATTGAAAGACCCTTCGGAGTCTTGAAATCACGTTTCTAGTGTCTCTCATCTACCGGTGGGAAACTCCTTTATTCTCCCGGGAAGGTGTCAGATATCACCATTGTGTGCGCTGTGCTCCATAATTTAGCAATAAAGCATGGGGTACAGCTGCACAATGATGATATGCTGGCAGCCGAGGGTGAGGGGCCGTCTGTAGATGCTGAGGATTCCTCTGAAGATGGACAAAGAACAAGGATCAGAATTAATAGCATCTTTTTTTCAGGGTAAGTTGAGATGACCAATGTTAAGGTATTTTACAATGTTATACGTGTCCAAAAAACCATGTTTAATGTCATAGGTTATGTTATACTGATCATCTTATCCATTTATTAGGATCCTAAAGAAGGCTGACCTGCCCCTAACTGACACTGTTTGACTGCTACTACTTTTGGGTATGTCTCATTTTGTTTAACAAGTGTTTCATTATTTCCTAATGCAATTTTTGAAGGACCAGTAGAATGAATAATCAATAGGAATGTATTGTTACCCCCCCAACTCCCCATACTCGTTGCATAGCTCCCTCATCCTCACACAGCTACATTAGGCTGCTCCCCTCTATTACACACAGAGGGTTTGATGCACTATAGCAAGTCATTGTTCCATGTAGTCACGTTTGCTCTCCTTCCACATGCACCAGTTTAAGCGAGCATTAATGCATTTGGTTTTGGTTAAACATCAAACAAATGTGGCCTTTCCAAAGAGGCAACCTTCTAGAATGTATATAGATTAACTTTGAAGATTGTTAATGATTGTGTGTTTCTTAATGTACAGGGGCGTAGCTACCAGGGGTGCAGGAGATGCGAATGCACCAGGGCCCCTGTCCAAGAAGGGGTCCCAATTTGTGGTAAGGTTCTGAAAATACCAGTCTATGTGCCAACTGCTTTCCCAGTGTTCTGTGTACAAAAGCATTTTGAACATGATCTGTGTTCCAAGCATTTAACCAGTGCCTGGCTCTGCAGTGCCAGTTTTCACAACAATTTATCAGTGTATGCATGCCAATGTCCTCATGCTAGCATTGCAATGGTGCTAATTAGAAGGTGAAATGTGGAGTTTGGTCTTTACTAGCTGCTTTGCACCTGTGTGGAAATCCCAAAATGGATTTGAGGCCAGTGCCACTTTAACAGCAGCCATTAGCTAGCTGGTCTTAAATAGTGTAGTTAAAAGTGGTGCAAATGCTTTCTTAAATACATAGCTCCCGTTGCATATATGTCTTTCGGAATACTCCTGCAGCTGGTGCTAATATGTAATGAAACTTGCAGTATCCAATTTAAATATTGTTTAGAAAATTTCCCAAATCACAGAGGATGAGAAGCAAAGAGCTGAGGAGGAAAAAAACACAGATGACCTGAACCTGCTCCCTCCACAACAGACACCCCACTACTACTGCTGAGGACGCCCACACATCGATCTGGACATCGACATTAACAGAAGACAAATGGCAAAAAAATTTTGGTAAATCAAAAGCTCATTTAATCATGTTCATTAAGAATATAGAAAAAAAAACAAATTACTGACTAGAAGCTAGTCTACTGCTTCTTCTAGCCGGTTTTCCAGCAATTTTGGCCTGCTTTTTTGGTTTGGGAACAGAGCCTGCACTTTCTGATGAACATTCTCCCACTTCGCCCATCTCCGCAGCAGTTGGCTTATCCCCCAAGGCTTGCTGGGCCTGGAGAATCTGAAGTTTTTGGAGCTTGATTGTTTTAAGCTCTTTTAAAAGTTGCAGTTCCTCCCTTTTTAATTGCAACATTTCCTGCTTATAGAAGCTTTGTTGCTGGGTAAATTCTGCCACCTTACCATATATTTTCGACAACATTTTATACTGTCGCCTGCTTATTCTCCTCAGCAGACTTTGGTTGCCTGACACATCTTGGAGTAATTGGCTCCTTTGTGCTGCTGTAGTCGGAGGGCTGGGAGGCTGGGTCAAGGGAGTCACGGCAATAGGGGGAGTCTGGTGAACTGTGGATTCCCAAACCAGTGAAACCTGGTGGAGTAGTGTGGGGGTAACCTCTACATTTAAAAAGAATAAAGAAAAATTAGCCACATTGCTAGGTATTATTAAAGTCATAAGTAAAGACAAATGGGGTTGACTGGAAGTTCACCACAGATGAACAGGACAGAAAGATGATCAATGACACTAACTTAATCCCATAGGACATGTGTGAAGTTCTAGCTGATTTAGGGCTGTGGAAATATAATCTTTAGTTATGCATGTCTCAGTAATCAGTGTGTCTGTTTTACAGACTAAACTTGTTGTTTCTTTCCTCAGATTGTTTCTCTCAGAAGTCTTTTTTCAACGACACTTACCATTATCATCGGGTTCTGAAGCCACTGCTGCCAGGTCAATATCGCCTGGACCCTCCGGTGTTGCTGGCCTGTCAGTTTCTCCAGGACCCTCAGGTGTGGCTGGCATCTGAGGCACATCTGTTCAAAATGAGAATTTTTTTTAGTTTTTAGTTTAAAAGTGTGTCTGTCTTTGTCCATGTGGGTGTATCTTTGTCTGTCCGTGTCTGTGTCCATCCATGTGTGTCTGTGTCCGTCCGTATCTGTATCTCTCCATGTCTGTGTATGTGTCTGTCTGTGTACAATTTTCTTCTTTACTCTTATTTGTTGGCTTCCTCATTACTAATGTCATAATATTATTGTTAGATAACAGATGTAACATTTCACATTTACCTTCTTGGTCAGTGTCCACAAATGGTCTTTCCAAACCAACCACGACCTCTCCTCCCATTGCAGCATACAGTTGCTGCTCATAGTCTGTGAGGCGAACCTCCTCATAGGGTCCTCCCCCAGTTCTTTGGCCCAAATTTTTGTTTTTTGCCAGCTTTTTCTTGATGGACCTAATATAAAGACAAGATTTGGGACAAGGGGATTAATATATTTACATCACAATTGTATGTTGCTGGACTATATTGTTCCAATATTTGTACTAAGATACATTATTATTTATCTAAAAAGGGAAAGATATTCCAATCGCTTCTCTTTAATTGGTTGTATAGTAACCAAATAAACATTTACCCCTTAATATCACTTAGTTAGGTACAATCCTCCAAACTGCACACCCCACACACCAAGGGTTAAGGTCAGCCAAACAACAAACTAAGTTAGAGGAGTTAATTCCCTGTGTGTTTTCACAATTCATAGTGCCAATACCTATATAAATAGAGGGAGATGTAATGAAAACAGTTATGGTTCCAAACGTTGCACATTAGTCCCAAAGATGATATGTACCATTTTCAAAATAAAAATAAATTCTGGCCAAAGGAGCAGCATTGCAAACGATCTGATTTGCATCTCACTAATAGTATGTAAAAAGGTTGCCAAAAAAAAGCTAACACATATAGATCATCTCTTGACAAATGTAGGAATGAGATTGCACACCTGTTTGTGTATAAAAATAACAAGATTTCCAAAGGTATGCACCTTCAATATGTTTGGTTTTCAGGGTTCTCTTTCCTCCGCCTCGTTGTTCTTTTTCCATGTTCAAAAAGAACCTACGGCCACATGGTATATGTGAAGGGTGTGATCTTTTTAAGGATTGGGAAATAGGGCGGGTATTCGCTCATTGGTTGATTTTTCGCGGGCGAAAGTCGCGCTAATAGCGCGTACAGATCAAAGTGCGACTTTTTTTCGCGTGCGACACATGGGCATGCATATTTGGCATTTACGTGTTTTCGCACAAAACACATGCGCATGCGTATTTGCCATTTTCGTGCTTTTCTTTTCGCGCGCAACACATGCGCATGTGTATTTGCCATTTTCGTGCTTTTCTTTTCGCTCGCAAAACATGCGCATGCGTATTTGCCATTTTGGCGCTTTTCTTTGCGTATTTTGCATTTTCGCACTTTTCTTTTCGCGCAACACACATAGTCATGCATTTGTATTTGGCCCTTAGAAAGGTGGACAACTAGGTGTTCCTTGTTGTTTTCTGCAGCCATTAAACTGGAATATTTGCTGTGTAGATATTATGATTCAGACTTTGGGCTTCAAATTTGTGCATTTATCCAATTCCCCCCCCCCCCCAAAAAACCCCAGAAAATTCTAAAATTCGAAAACCAGAAACCAGGCCACTACTTAGGCACACATGAAAAGGCCTTCCTCCTCTCCAGTCTCTTGAGCCTTCTTGGAATGTGGCCCATGTCCACCATAATAACTTCCAAATACTCCCGCCATTTTTAGCCCGAGTAATTGCTGCTGTGCCTCCTCCTCCTGCTGCAGCACCTACTCCTCCTCCTGCGGCTTCTCCTCCTGCTGCTACTCCTCACCCTCCTTATCATGGTCCATCTCCTCCTCCGCTGGAGCAGTTGAGCCAACATCATCTTGAAATGTGGTAAATTTGTCCATTTGTTTAGAAAAGTATAATCTAATCTTAGATGAGTTTAGGAACGGAAAAATCTGGTTTGAAATGGTCTTTGGGTTATGGCTGTGTTTCAAGCACATGATATGTGCAAGATGTGCACAATGGAATCTGTCTTTATACATTTGGAGCATTATATAGGTTTAGAATTAGATACATCATTCTAAAATAATAAGTTCATCTAATCTTTCACATTATGTTAACTTAAGCATTTTTTATGGGTAAAATGACTAATTCAACGTAGGAATATGTCATAATTTTTTGGGACCAAGATTAATGTGTATTGGCAAACTACTACCAGACATCTTGCTCCTTTTGTCGGACACAAATCCAGGCATCCTCGTCTTTCATTTGCTCCAATTGATTTGGAGGTTCTTTAACCAAATGTCCAGGTGAGATTTCCTGGAAATGTTCCTATGCAGACTCCATAATTGGCCTTTTATTTTTGAAAGCGAATAGCGAAAGCAAATAGCGAAATCGAGCATGTATTTTCGTGTTTAAGAACGAGGCCATTTGGGCGTCAAAGCAAGGGGGTGGGGCGTTTTTGCGATATTCAGGATGACGAGGAGATACCTGAAATTAATGGTGAGGCAGCTCACCAAAAAAAAAATATGATACCCTCCCTGTGGGGACCACAGACAAAAAAAAAGAAAAAGCTCATCATGGAGAGCCTACAAAGAAAAATTGGCCACAAATATGGCCTACATCTACCACTCCAGGACCTGCAGAGGAACTGGAGTGATTTAAAGAGACGGAGGCCCTCATTTGTGCAGGAGATTAGGAGCAAGATGTGTCGAGGTATTTTTATCATGCATATTATTATTCTCTAACAAAAATATATATTCCTACATTTGTTTTTCTAAGTTTGAGAATAGAAACTGATAACTGTATAAAATGTGTCATTAAGCAGATATAATCCTCCCAATGTTTAAATACAGATGTAATTTTGCACATTGTGCACACATCACGTGCCTTAAGCCAAGGCAACACTACAATGCACCAAATGACGCACACAATCGTGAGTTATCGCACACGATTTTGTGCACAATTCTTGTTCGTTTTGCGTTTTCACATGCGTTTTGCCATTTTCCATTATGGAAACGCATGCGTTAACGCCACAAAAATGGGGAATGCATATGTTAACAAAATGCAAACGGACGTGCAATCATCGCGATTAAGCATCATAAATCGCGTGAATTTGCGTGTTCCCGCAATTTTCATTTTAGCCCAAATCACAGGGGCAATCTAGTGCAAGCTAGTGTGGCCTAGCCCCCTTAACATGACATTATAGTTGCCAACTTCTTGAACTTTGTTCTAATTTCAAGGTGATATAGAACGACCAGAGGAGGAGGAGAAGGAGGCCGGACCATCTGCTCAGGAGAGCCCTCCACCACCCACCCTCTCCCCAGTGTCCAGACCAGCGTCCAGACCAGTGTCCAGACCAGCGTCCAGAAGACACACCCCATCACCCCTGGAACAGGATTGGCGTCAAACAACTGCAATCATGCAGGCAGAGTTGCGCCGAATCAATAAAAAGCTGCTCCGGCTAGAGCGCCAAATGTCTTTTTTAAGGCAGAAACTTTAATTTATTTTATGTTTTGTTTAAAAAAAATGATATTTTAACAAATATATAGTTGAGATTTTAAAACAAAATGTAAAGTTGTCTGTCTGTTTCTTCTTCCCAAACTATTCCAATTCTATCTTTTTATGATATTAAGGTGACCATACACTAGGAAAATATTCCATACATAAGATGTTTGATGTAATGTCTGCCTATTATATGTCCAGATTGGCTTAATTAGTCTCCCCAAAGTTAAGATAGGATATATTCTATTTGAAACACACATAATTAATTCTTGAAAACAATGTTCCATCCTTGTATAGGCAGGGACACATTTCCACATAACATGCCCTATTATTGCTAACAGATTAGTAAATGTAAGGCTGGGTATATATTTGAATTTTGTTTAAAACGAATGATTGTGCATCTTTATGTGGTCCAAAAATAGAGTAACATGTGTGCAGGCCAAACAAGTTCATTCCCCCATTTTTCTGACTTGCCAATCAGGTATGATTGTGCGGTTCCCTATGGGGCTGCACAATGGGTCCTGAAAAACAACAGCCACTGTTGTGGCAACAGACACTCATTTGTCCTGACCAAACGCTCGCTAGTATCAAACACTCAGTTGTGGCCAAAAAGCCAACAAATCCCTGCGGCATGTGGCCATTGGTAAACTTGTGTTAGAGAGCTGACCGGTGCTAATTATTCCTATGGGAGTCATGTCAACTTCCGATTATACTCATAATGCGCACCACCTGAACATTAAGAGAATGGAAGTGTTTTCTGTTAAGATACACTTCCATTCTCTGTTTAGGTGGTGCGAGCGCAATATGCGTACAAGCAATGGCATAGGCATTTCTGAAAAAACCCTTCTTAAGATAAAAATCACTTTGGAAGTTTTTCCACTCTGACTCACTAGACGGAAAGGTGATGTATGCCATAGATCAGGGTAAAATTGCATTCATCACCTTTGGAAGGATCCTGGAAAAAGAAGGCTGACTCCTGACAAGAAGATATAAGGTCACAGGCTGGAATGAGGCATTGCCCAAAAAATACAGGACAGAAAGGAATTGGTTCATTGTCCCAGTGCCCTGTTGAGGTTGCTGGGACCCACCGGAAAAACGATTGCACATTAGAAAGGCAATCATACATTATAATGGGGGATATGCCTTCGAAAAAGCCATTGCACATTATAATGGGGAATATGCCTTGGAAAAGCGATCACGCATTAGAAAGGCAATCGCGCATTATAATGTAATATGCCTTGGAAAATCGAACGCGCATTAGAAAGGCGATCGTGCATTATAATGGAATATGCCTTGGAAAAGCGAACGCGCATTAGAAGAGCGATCGCGAATTCTAATGGAATATGCCTTGGAAAAGCGATCGCGCATTAGAAGGGCGATCGAGCATTATAATGGAATATGCCTTGGAAAAGCAATCGCGCATTAGAAAGGCGATCGCGCATTAGAAAGGCGAATGTGCAGTGGAAAAGAGAATTGTATTCCAATTGAGAAATTATAAAAAGATTGGCTAAATATGACATGGGTTACTTCTTGGTAAATGTGAGGTGGCCATTTTTGTTTACATCGTTTTCTACTGGGCTTTTCTTGTTTAGAATGGTTTCCGCAATGCAGTCATTGTAGACGCGTTAAGTTTTCACTGCGATACATTTCGCTCTTTATCGCGACCGTTCGCATTTTTCAGGCGCGAAGTGTGTTAGTTTCACTTTTTTATAAATAACGCAAAATGAAGCCCCAAATGGCGCTATTTTCGCTGCAATGTGCTGCGGTAATTATTTGGCAAAAACAATCCTTTATAAATATGCCCCCTAGTCTTCAAGTTCAAAAAGGTTTTTTTCACTGTGAGAATGGTAAAACTATGGAACTGTCTTCCAATGGTCATGAAGATGTCAGGTTTATTGTATACCGTAGTTATAAAAAAGCTGGATGAGTTTCTAAGAACAAGGAATGTTTCATGTTACTGGTACTGATACATAAAGTAGATTTGATCCAGAGATATTGTCAATTGCTACTTGGAGTCAGGAAGGATTTTTTTACCCGTTCATAATTCTGGTATGTATAAATGTATGTATATGTTTATTTATATAGCGCCACTAGGGGACGCAGTGCTGTAAAATATAGAATACAAAAAGTTGTACAAGGGGGGCAGTAAATAAATACATAAATATATAAATAAGTATGAGCATCATGAAATATACAAGTGCTTGAAACATGTAACATGAGGAAAGAGGTCCCTGCCCCTTTTTGCCTTCCTCTGGATCAACAGTTAGGCAGGAAAAGTGGATATTGCAGAGTACGTTGGACTGGATGGACATATATATATGTGGTTAACCTCAAATGCCTTACTAATAGTTGAACATGCTCACAAGGCTCTTTGAAGACTGCATGGGCTGTAAATTGTACTGGCAACAACATTGCAGTCTTCTTAGTTACATAATCTACTTCTTACATGTATGCAAATGCAAGAAGAATCTTATAATGTATAGGTTTTATGGGATTATAAAAAATAAGTTTAGTCGTTGCAATGCGTAATACAAAGAAAACTGGGTGGACGAATTTCATAAAAACAGTTTTAACACACAAATTATTTATATCTAAACTGATAATATATTATAGGTTTTGCATAGGTATTATTTTCCACATAAGAATCCTATATTTCAGCTAATAAATACACCTCTGAATATTCACATGATAACCATCCAACCATCAAGCAATATATGGAATGCTGCTTCGTGTTATGAAATGGTTCAGATCTCCACTTGTGTAATGGTTTTGGCCAAGGAGATGATGCATGGTATAACATCAGGTGACAGTAAAGTGCAGTGGGCACATATTCTGGCAATGATAACATAATCTAACTCTGAGAGGAATTAGTGAAGTCATTGACAGCACCTATAATTTTACCCCATCTGTTTTTTCTTTACAGAAGTGCACACATTGGAAAGTATGCAGTGCTAAATACTTTATTTACCTGGTTCCAATCAGTTTGTCAGGCTGCTATTAATTAAAAGCCATAAGCTTTTTCTCCTTCACAGTAGACTTTCTTTTCTGTATTATTATTCTCCCCTGTCTGGAAAGTGTATAACCTCTTGTTTACCTAGAGAAACAGGTTTGCATTTTGTCAGGTGGGTGGGAATAGGAAAATGCTTTTAAAGATAAAGCAAATTTTCTCACAGCTTCCTGTCCTACTCACTGACAGACTGAACACTCATTGACTGTTAAAAAGAAAAGCAACAGATTTCCAGTACATACTTAATAGGGCTGGAAACATGTTATTGGAATACACATCAACCGGATATCAAACCATTTCATAATAAAAGGTAAGAAAATAAGATTGTGCAAACTCTATTTTGAATTATGCGTTAAACTAATTTAAATTATAGTTAATATAAAACACAATAGATATAAATAGATAAACCAGCTTGATGAGGATGAAATCAAGTGTTAATATATAATTGATCATTATAAATATTAATCAGTATGCCACATTCCATGATTTCATTATGTCTGATGTATGAAGTGCGTATGAAGGAACAGTATCGGCAATGTCCAATAATGAACCTTTATAGCATATAGTGGCAATAGGATATTTACATGGCAGCCCGAAAACTCGATAGCTGACATTACCGATAAACTTTTAAAAATACATCTCTAAATAGGGATTGAAATTTATCAGAAGTCTAATGATTGAAAGGGTTAAAAATAAATAATAATAAAAAAAGATCAATCCATGTATGGCTCGCTTAAGTATATAGACTTCTGAGCATTTCCTTGTAATCAAAAGGTGTTAATAGATTCTGTAAATTATAGTAACAGGTGGAGGTTATAAAGCTGTAATCACTAAAGTTTGTGGTATTGTATGTTCATTTACATAAGCAACTATTTGCTAACAATAATTAGTGGTCCACTAATATAGGGTTATTCAAATCATGTACTGGGACACACTATTGTGTTTTCAGAGAGGTAGCGGTGTGCCTCAAAATTTTATTTAATATTTTCAATTGTGTAACATTTTTGTTGTTGTGAAATGTAAAGCAGATTTTCACTACATTTGTGGTATAGAATATGGATAATTGCCACATTGCCCAATATTAACAACACAGGTGTAACTCCCTTATCTGATAAGTTTGAGGACTACTATTTTTATGTTATCAGTTTTAGTCTAGTGTATGATACAAAATAATTTCTGGTTTAACTTTTCTGACTGTTACTGAGGGGTGACCTGAATATCATGCATCCCAAATCCTATATAATGTCATGCATTATTATATAGACACAGGGCTGTAGTAGTACATGCTTTTTAATGTATTATTGAACAAATCACTAAATTTATGGAATAAGTTGTGCTCATTGATCATATTTCACTACTTCTCCCTTTTATGCTCCGCTACTTAGCCATCTCCCTGAAACCCTAACTTTTACTTCTATAGGGTGGCAAATAGCTGCAGTGATTTCGATCATGGAGATCTGCATTGATTGGAAAACACCCAGTAACTTCATGCTGGGACCTACTTATAAGGCTGTTATGTAAAATGAATTCCAATATTAATGCCTTTCAATATTGCTTCTAAAAGCTTTCCCATCACTGAAGTAAAACTGAGCTTAAATAATGTAGCAAACCGACAATCACTCCAAACAAGAAGATATCAAGAAATCCTAATGAATTCAACCCCACATCCAACATGTTGAACAAGTTGTTGTTTTTTTTATAATATAATAATAGTTCCAAAAGTTTGCAGTTTTGAATGTCAAAATAGAAATTCCACATCGTACAAACGTGCAATCACGGGTGTGTCCAAACGTTCGTTTCGGACGATAATTGGCTCGTGTATGGGACCTTTATCGGCTGGTCGTTCAGAGATCCGCCCCAACGGTCGGGCAACGATCCCCAACCGAACGGCCATTTCGGGCGATTGAAAGTCAGAAGTAGACGGTTTTCAAAAATCTAATTTTTGAACTTTCAAAATTTCCGAAAATATGAAAATGAAACGAAACTCCACAGTTTCGAACATCTTTATTGCAAATGTGTTAGCACACACTCCATATTTTAATTTACAGAAAAACACTTAAAGGAGCACTTCAAGGACAATAATAATTTTGCAGCTGTAATTTTACAGAACCATGAAAACAAAGCATATTCATAAACAGACACACGAAGAGGGGCACATTTAATCAGCTCTTTGTGTCCCCTGTCTGTGAGTTTATTGGTGTTTTTATGGCAAATAATTGCTTTATTCATTAACCATCATATGAAATATATAAAGTGTCATCTACTGAAAAGAGTTCCTCTGGGTTAGACACCTTAGGGAGAGAAAAAAATGTTTTCAGGGTTAGCTTTAAAAAACAATAAAAAATTTTTGGAGCAGGGCAAGTGGGCATGTTCAAAGGTGCTTGATAGTGTTGGTGATATTACAGCTCATGTGTGTAAAAAGGAATCCTTTATACCGCTGTCAGTTTGGATAGACTGCAGCTAGAAACTTGAGTCTGAGATTTTTAAAGAGAGCCCTTGTATGGAGACCACTGTTCCCGTTTAACCATAAAACTGGGTACACACAGGAAGAAAGATTTTAGAAAAATGTCAGACAGGATCTGCAAGATCCTGTCATTTTCCCAAGACCAGAATACACACAGTCTCAGGCGTTCTCCCTATACACATCATAGGGAGAATGCTTGGGACTGTGTGTTTCCCTCGACTGTGGCCGACTCCTCTATAAGGAGACTACCGCGTCCAAGGGAAATGTTGGGCTTTCAACAAACGCTCAGCCGACCCGAACATTACTGTGTGTTACTAGATTTAAGCAGATTTTTGTTTCACTGCTTTAAACCAGTTGTTTTTTTTAATACCCTGACAGTGCTTACATTGTTCTAAAACAACAATGGGGCTGAAACAATAAGAGATGCAAAAGTTTTCCCATGCCATTAATCTGTAGCAAACAATCAAATGTTAATGAACTGCAGCAACCCAGTAAAAAGCAAAAATTTGATTGGATGCAGCAAATTAATATCATGGGCAAAATTTACACCAGCCCAAATGTGTTTATCGGGCCCTGTCCTCACCACAATTCTTTTTTTAACATTATCAAGTATTGGATACCATTATTTAATTGCTTTTGGAGTAGTTCTCATTTGGTGATATATATTCACTTAGTATATCTACTTTTTTATAAATATATCTACCTTATTATTAGCTATTACAAACCTTATGTGTAGATAAACAGTGCTTGACTTTAAAATTATATTTTAAAGGCATTTTATGTATATTATTATGCGATTTCCATTAAGAATGCTTTGATGTTGGGCAATTTTTCTATATTTAATTTTATTTTAAAATCACATAATTCACACATATGTTGACATATTGTACATACAGTAATAGTTCATTGAAACAAATGTAAATTTTCATACAAATTCCCCTTAAAATAATTTAGTTACTGATGTCAATAACTGAATGACTAAATTCATTGTTTAAATTTATTTTTAAAGTTGCTTCCCCCTATGCTTTAAATATTTAGTTGTAGTTCTAATACCAGGGATGCAAAAATTGTTGACTTGTTTGTTGTAATTGGAAAAAATATCTATTTGCCTTACTTCTGCGTAAGTTAAATAATGTGATCTTCTCATGTTTGAAAATGACTGTTTTGGAATAGAATCTACTCTAGATGTAAAATTAATAACAAATTGCTCTGTGAACTGAATGATTTAAGGTGTTTTGACACATCTAAGATAAACATACTGTATGCCATCATCTGTATAGTTTTTATTATAGCTCATAAAGGTTTGTTTTTGGACTTTGCTGATATAACATACCTTAATAAATATGCAGGGTTATTCAATAAAAGTTCTTATTGTTTAAAATGGTGCTAACTTTGCCCCAACCAATCAGATCCTATTTAACATTTGAAAGCTAACATCTGATTGGTTGGGGCAAAATTAGCACAATTTTAAACGATAAGAACTTTTATTGAATAACCCTGATGGTCTTTAGTGCTCCCCTTATGGTACTGTACCTTACAGGAGGTAGTGGTGAACAAATTTGCATTAAGGCTTAGTGAACAAATCCTTTTAGGCTCAGTAGTGTTGGACCTGAAAATCAGGTTCTATTCTGGAAGCTAGTTTGGAAATCCAATCAGTCTTTTACTGCATAATTTTTTAAAGAAAGAAAAGCAAAACCACATTGAAACTATTGAGAGTGATTTTAATCAGCTACTTCAGTTACTGAAATGTCTTTTCTGAGTAAAAAAACCCCAATGTAATTGCATATGACATAATCTATCATTACAGTATTTTTGCATCTTGCACAGAAAATAAATCACATACAAATTCACCAGAAGTAGCAATTCTCCACTATATGTTGCTATCCCTTCTTTTTGCCCCCATAAGGCAGTGTACTGTGCTGATACCTTGCTACATTTTTGAGGGGGTTGTGCAATCCTTATTTTGCACATCACCACAACCACCATTATTACCAACTTAAAGCCACATTACCCCTTGGTGCTTTCCCACAAAGGGGCTTTAAGACTGTATTAGCTGATAGCAGCTCTCTCTACATCACCTTTTGGTGTTATTTTGTTATTTGATTATGATTTATTGACAATCTCCTTTTCCCCCAAAACAGATGAGCTGCTACTAGAGATGGCCGAAACTCACCAATTTCGTTCTGTTTTGGGATTCCCAGATCTCGGGAAAATCCTGAAGATCCAAAAATGGAACGAATTTTCAATTATTATCGAACGTTCAAGGCTATTTTCAATAATCCTCGAACATTCAATATTTATAGAAAAAGGGCTCCGAAGTCCAGAAATCCGGACAATCAGTCCGGATTCAGTTGATCATTTAGATTTTGGAACTTAGGGGTTCCGCATCGAATCCAGGTCCGAGCGGGACCTGGATGCCATCTGTAGCTGCTACTCTGGTTGTTAGCTATACACAGGTCTGGGTGGAAAGCAATAATAGTATTTGTGCTCTCATTCTCCTAGTTAAATGTAAAACAGAATAAGGACATGACTTATTTATTTTTCTGTGTAATGCTATGTTTTTGCAGCAATGTAGGTTCCATTGTAATTTTGAGGTTTACTGAAATCAGCAGCTACATTCAAAGGATTATCGAAAATCAAACATTACAGTCGACTGTTACCAACCATTGCATTCAAGGGTTACCAAAATCGAAGGTTACATTCAAAGGTTACCGAATTTGAATGTTACATTCGATAATCATCAAATTTTCGATGATTATCGAAAATAAGTCTGCAGGTTCCGAAAACAGAACTAGTTCAAACCCAAACTAGTTTGGTTAGATCAAGTTTGTCCGAACCCATAAAGTTAGGCCCGAACTCGGGTTTGGGTTTATCTCTAGTCATCAATAAATAAATTAAATAGCTGCTAGCTCAATATAGAACCGTATGGTAATAATCTTAAATTTTAGCCTACATAGATGATTTATTCTTCTTATGATTATATGCACCAGCATCTTCTGTGGTGCTTTACAATTACATTAATACGTCTGGCACTGCCTCGAAGAGCTTACACTTTAAGCATTTACAGTATTTCAAACATACTGTACAACCTACAATAATCTGTATGTCTTTACAATTGTAGGGAAGAAATTAGTATAGAATTCTCAAGAATAAATTGCGACAAACAAACTTGTTTACTTTTTGTTAGGATAAGGCTGTGTGCACATGGATTGATAGTTTGATCCAACCAACTTCCGTGACTGGAATTTTAGTAAATGAGGTTGAAATGTTGCCTTTTGTGGACATAGTCTCCTCATAAATGTTGCATGTTAAACTAAAGTAAAACTAAAGTAATGTGACTCTAGATAGTTAACATAATTAACTAGAATTCTGACAGCTTTCTACACCTTCAGCTGTTAAATAAGCAATGACACTTTTTTAAAACTATGCCAGCATTTAAAGCAAATATTTGATTTACATTTTAATAGATCTGTTTTGCTGATCTCCAAAGAAGACTTTTAGAACAAGTCTGTTTGCTTTTTAAATGTATTGCTAGTTAATATAAGGAATATCAAGTTAACAGCCAATAAAGGTCTAAAGATCTTGAAAGAAAAGTGTTGCATTATTTATACATTTATAACATTTTTAAAGCTGACATTTAGGCACCAAAAAGTTGGGTGAATAAATATGACTTGTAGCATGATTGGTGTTCTATGGTATTCCCTACAGGTTATTCTAGTTATTCTGCCATATCAACTATTAAATATTCAGCATCTACATCACTATGGAGTGGAGGGTTTACAACAATTTTATTTTTTTTAAGTTCAGAAAATAGAAATTGGAGCATACTCTGATTGCAGACATTCATTTAAATATTATAATGTACAATGAGGAGAAAGGAATATATAGAATTTTCCTCCAATTTTGCTATTCTGCCACAGTGAAAATGTTTGTTTGTTTTCTATAAAATGTTTTCTGATTTACATGTCAATAGGGATTTTACTGTCCTGAAAAAAGGAAAGAGTGTCAGGGGAATTTATGCAGAGCCACAGCAGTAAAATGCTAACCTATTCACAAAGGGTTAACATCACTTTAACATCACTGATGGCCCAGTTCGCGGATCCGAACCCGAATCCGCTGCGGATTTACCTTGTTCGCGAATGGCGGATATCGCGGATATACCGGACTTTTCCGAACCGCGTTTTCGAAAATTTTCGAATTTACGAGGATTTCACGTATTTTTGAAAATGCAAGAAACCCGTATTTTCGAAAATTTTCGAATTTACAAGGATTTCACGTATTTTCAAAAATGCGGGAAAATACGTATTTTCGAAATTACGAGGATTTCTCGTATTTTCGAGGATTTTTTCATTTTAATGTGTTTTAACAGGTCCGCTCGCGGATTATCGAATTTTCAAATTTTTCCGAAAATTCGCGGATCCTCGAGCAGACCAGATTTCGCAAAGTTCGGACATCTCTAGTGGCAGCATATCACAAAAGACCCCTTTTCATTTAATATAGGGGAATTTAACTATTATAACTATGGCTAACTTCTACCCTTAGTGCCCTGACATCTAATCAAGAAATCTTCATTAATATTATCCATAAAATGTCATTGTGTCATAAAAAGATTTGTGTAGCTTGAGGCAAATTTTGTCCCCTTGTGTTTGTAATATAGTTATTTTAGCTATTCCCTAAGATGAATTTAATACTACTGCACAAAACCCTTTTCACTATTTCCATGATAGCTGGAATCCTAAATATATATTGAATACTTGTCTATAATGTGCCTATGTCTATCATACACCAGAACTATTTTTTTTGCAATGTGACTCCTTCAATTATTTTTAAAATGTGTATAGAATCCACTGAGTAAGATTTAGTTTGCTGATAGGTACAGATGGGACGGCACTTGCTTCACTAAAATCGCTCAAATTTTATTTCATCATGGTTAAAAACAGCGGCTTTTTCTTAGCCAAAACGCTCATAGGCAGTATACACAGAACAAATATGACGTTTCGGGTCACATGACCCTTTTTCAAATACAACCATCATGTGTTTCTCCTTCTATTTATACATCATGTTCAACACCACCATCTACTGGTTAGAATTAAAAACAACATATATACAATTAAAATGGATACATAAACCACAGTAGAACAAATCAGCACAAGTTTCTAAAATCATATTCAAGGTTCATTCATTTTGGAATTAAAGAGTCTAATTTTTTTATCCATTTAGCTTCCTTTAATAATAATGCTTTCTTCTTATCACCTCCTCTCCTTCCTGGTTTTACTTCATCTAATATTTGAAATCTTAATTGTGAAACTAGATGTCCACTTTCCACAAAGTGCTTTGCTACCGGACTCTCCAGTCTCTTGTTTCTAATATCCGATTTGTGTTCACTAAGCCTTTCCTTAAATTTCCGCGTAGTCTGGCCTATATAGAGTTTGCCACATGGGCACTTCAAAGCGTATACAACATTTGCAGATAGACAAGTATAGTGGCCCCTAATATATATTTTATTGCCCTTCATAGGGTGATATAACATGTCCCCTTAAATACAGCCATTACAATGGCTACATGACACGCATGGGTAAGTCCCTTTCAACTGTGAGCCTTCTAAACTGATTTGGCTCTTTGTAGTGATATTTTTGTCAGAGCCCAAATCTGCTCTCACCAGATTGTCTTTGATCGTACAGGACCTTTTATATGAAATAAGTGGTTTCTGCTGGAAACATTGTATCCCAGGAAGATTTAACTTAAGTATGTCCCAATGTTTTTTTTACCACCTGTTCACAACTTTTTTTGATAATTTATTAAATTTGGTAACCAACATTATTCTTTTCTCTTGTTTCTTATTCTTTCTGTAATTAACACCCTTCCCTTTCTTTTCATACACATCATCTCTACTTTTTTTCAAAAGATTTTTCGGATATCCTCTCTGTTTGAATTTTATTTCCATCTCATTTAATCGTTCATCTAGTTTAGTAGGATCCGATACTATCCTTTGCACTCTTGTGAACTGTGATTTTGGGATACTGTTCTTAATATGTCTCGGGTGAAATGAGGAATATGCCAAGAGGGTATTTTTGTCGGTTGGTTTTACATACAGGTCAGTTATCAATTTCTTATCTTTAACCATAACCATCGTATCCAAAAACGGTATAGAGTTTCTATCAGCATTAAGGGTAAATTTTAATGACCCAAATTGATTTAACTCAGTCACAAATTTCTCAAGGGAGTCGAATGGGCCCCCCCACACTGCAAATATGTCATCTATATAGCGAAACCAACATTTGCAATATTTCAGGAATAGGTCATTTTCATAGATGTACATTACCTCAAACTCGTTGACAAATATATCTGCATATGTGGGGGCCACATTCGACCCCATTGCTGTCCCACAGCGCTGTTCGTAAAACGTATCCTGGAATAGAAAATAGTTTTTACTGAGAACAATTTTCAAGAGTTCAATCAGGAACCTACTTTGAGCACCGTCAAAGTTGTCATCATTTAATATACATGTACAGACCGCCTGTATACCATCTTCGTGTTGTATACTGGTATACAAGCTTTCCACATACTGCCTATGAGTGTTTTGGCTAAGAAAAAGCCGCTGTTTTTAACCATGATGAAATAAAATTTGAGCGATTTTAGTGAAGCAAGTGCCGTCCCATCTGTACCTATTTGTTGTGGAAGTGTTGCTGTGGGACCTTCGGACGTGCACGGCAAAGATCGGGTGAGATAGTGAGTGCCGGTGCTACTTCCTTGTTTGTCTAAGATTTAGTTTGCTGTACATAAATTTGTATAAGAGTCTACATATTACTGTAATAATTACTTGTCAATAAATTAATCCCTGCAATAAAAGGATTAAATTTCAGGAGGTTATTTTACATTATTTTCTATTGTTGGCATACAGTACGAAGTTGCCAAGAAATGTTGCTTCATGATTAGAAAGTTAACTTTTGGTGACTTTCTAAATATTAAGTACCGTATCCTGTCTTGACAAATTTTTACTTAAAAAAATATAAAGCTTGTTTGCACTAAACCAACTAGTTAAATCTTCAATTCATAAGAACTTTTAAATCAACTTCCTCCTTTTGTTTCAATTATGAGCGTAACCAATCTAACAAAGTACATTTTTTTAATATATTATTATTATTGTGGATTTATATAGTGCCAATATCTTCCAAAACATTTTACAATTTCATGTATACATTCACATCAGGCCCTGCCCTGAAGTGCTTACAATCTAAGCTCCGGAGTTCTCGGAGGAAACCCATGCAAACACAGGGAGAACACGTAAACCACTTGCGGATGTGTCCAAGGGTGGGCTTTAGTGCTGCAAGGCATCAGTGCTAGGCATTATGTAAGATCTGGCCTAGATCTTACAAAATGCCTTGGATACAATTTATCTTTTAAACTTCTTGTCTGACTAGGAGCCTGGCCCACCATTGGTGCACCAGATTATCATACAGCTAATGTTTTACCAAAATATTTCATACTTTTCCCCTGGCCCTCTATATGGTTTGACGGTTGCATTTGGGATCCTTATTTACAAGGAGCAACAGTGGTTACTATATTAGTCACTTAGCTACATAGCTAAGTATATATTTCACTGTTGCCCTTGGTGGATTTCCAGGTTTAGGCTTTCATGGTGAGTTTGTTGAGTAAAATATACCAGTACTATTTTCCCCAAGCCACAATAGCTCTATGCACCACCCAAGATCCCCAAACTTGGTACCAAACACAATACAAAGAGTACAATCTGCTGGTCTGCTGCTTTTATGGTTTCCTGGACTGCTTCCTCATCTTTGAACCACTTGCTCTTAAGCTAAGGGACAGGGTAGAGTTAAACAACTCTGAGCTGCAGGATTCTGCCTTGACATGTGTCCCAGCTTTGTTCTTTTGTTCAGCTTTCAATTCTGGCAAGTCCTGGTCTACTTTTTCCTGCAAATTGTCTTCTGGATCTCTTGCTCTCAAGGGACAAGGTAGTGTTCAACAGCTACATGATACTTCCCAAATACTGTATGTATCCTCTCGTTTTGTTTATGTGATTTTTCCCTACCCTTATGAGCTAAAGCTGGTCTATTTATTCCCACACTTCCTTTGAAGTGCAAATGTGCAACCTTCAACAGCCAATTATAAGGAGCATTGACCAACAGCAATAAACTTCGTTAAAGCTGGGTACACACATTAGGGTACACACATATAGGGTCATTCTCATCACTACTGATGGGATTGGCCCTATATCGGTAGTGTGTGTATGGCCGAAACAACTGTATTCAAGCATAGGAAGTCAGCCGCAGTCATAGGGAGCATGACAGTCACAAACATGCTCCCTATACATTATATAGGGAGAACAATCGTGACTATGCGTACTCCCATCTATCAAACACGGCAGACAGAATCTTGCAGATTTTGTCTGTCTTCTTTGATAGATGAGTACAGCGTGTACCCAACTTTAAACTACTTTATGGGAAATCCCATTATTTTTATCCATAGAGCCATATTGTGGTAAAAAGGCTAACTGGATATTCATAACTGTGTGCCTGGTACATTTTATATAAAGATTACTTACATAGAATATAACACTGATAGAGGTGTTGCTTGGATAAAACAATGGTATTTTATTTATAATATCACAAACCAAAATGGGCACAAAGATCAGAAAACCATTAATAAAAATATTACTTATCCTAATAAATATTATTAATACATAGTTTATAAAAATTAATGTAAATTGTTTAAAAATATAAAATGTCTTCCATACGTTTCCTCCCAGGTACCTCCAGGTAAGATATAGTAAGTCTATTCAAATCAACAATCAACAGAGTGCCCTGGAATTTGAATAGACTTATTTTAAAATATATTTATACCACTATAAGCTACATAATTATCCATGGCAATGCTGCCTTCAAAATACACACTTAAAAATGTATAAATACCTGTACATAATATAAATAGCAATAGAAAGAAAGACGGGGTAATAGGCCCACACAATTATATTTTACAGTTTACTATTGTAGAAATAGGTAAGTTCTGTCCTTCACTTGTCCAAATATTATTTGCAGTATGTTTTCTAAATAACAACTGCTGAGTATAGTAACTTCAACAAATAATAGCCTTCGTACTCTGAGTTTCTGATATGTACACAATGATTATTTTGTCTATTGTCTCCATAATATTAGTGTGTACACTTATTATTTTTATGGATTTACTTAATTAATACAAGCTTGTTTACCTCTGGTGTTTGTTTCGTTTTCCCTTCACATAGGTCAATGGGATCACATTTAGTTGTACTTGCGAACCTGGATCACTTATATATACTAGAGTAAATAGGTGGATGCACCTCACATTCAAGAGTTCTGGAGCAAATAGTCACTAAAATAAGCTGGTTTGTGTGGGAATAAGTTTGATGAAGACAAAGGTCATAAAGATGGACTAGAACTCGAACATGAACCAAAGTTTGAATCATATTTTACAAATTTGAACAAATTCAGACTTTTCAGATTTTTTCGGATTTCAAACTTTCTAGAATTTTTGGCTTTTCGAAATCCGAATTTTTGAATTTTTGAAAGATACACCCACATGTCCCAAATTCACCAATGACAGCTATTTTGGGTATAAAAAATAGCTTGCCCACTTTTCCTTCCATAGACCCCAAAGACCCAAATACAGTAACCCCTAATTCCTTGGCACTCCAGATGTTTGGAAACTACTACTCCAAGCATGTTTTGATTGCTGGGAGTTATAGTTTCTAAACATATGGAGTGGAGTGGCAAGGTTCAAGCAAGTTATTAGCAACAGTTACAAGCAACCATTATTAGGCTAAGAAGCAAAAAAGAAAATGCACCTGTCCACCTCTGACAGGAGAGTCAGAGCTCCTTTCATGCTCCTCCATGGTACTGTATGTCAGGTTAATGAGAGGAGATGCGTGTCTACTGCACGCTGCCCGTGAGCCTATGTGCGCGCACTTCCGTACCCACACCTACATGCCCGCACTATTGGCTCTTCTGACTGCTCCAGTCTCCTACATTATACTGACTGCTCCTACATTTGCGGCTGCATTTAAAGCTCATCCATCCCTGGTAATGAAGTGAGTACCAGTAACACCGTAACTGTAGCTCCTTGTCCTGTGTCCTCCTATCTTGTAAAGTTTGTAACCTGAATATAAGCGAAGGTTAGCTTTTAAGGCCCATTTAAAAAAATAAAAACCTCGTCTTATATATACGGTAAGAGATGTAAGAATAATACTTCTAATTTTACAAATCTGCCAACATATTTTCTAAGTAATCAGAATCTAACAAAAATACCCACAATGGTAAAAAAGAAAATATCCGCAGTATTTCAAGATTCGTGTGTGGTGAATGCTGAGTTGAAGTTGTGTTTTCTTCCTTTTAATTGATTGTAATGCAGATACAATTTTATGTAATGTGTACCAAAACCATGGAAACGACAAAATAGAAGTTTAGGATCCTTCCTTACATTGTAACTGTGCCAGTTTGTAAACTGAGCAACACACTGTTTAAAGAGTGAATGACTCTAGTAATCTTTCTTTCCTTCCTATTCATTTGCTGTGTTCCAAGAGCTAAATAAATGTGGTATGACATTATTTTTACAATTTCTGCCTGATGACATGCTCTGGCTGGGGTCACTGATCCACTTGTATAAATGAGGCATCAGCACATCAAATGAATCCATTATGTTCATCAAGAGCTGGCTATTCTGACTGTTACGGAAAATGTAGATAAAGATTCTATGCAGAATTATTGGATTAACCAAGAGAAGGCCATGTAAGGATTTTACTTAAGTTAGAAATTCAAAAATTTTAGAGCTGGTAAGTTGTTTTCTTCTTTTAAACACCTGGTTTTGTATGCGTTGCTATATTTTTGAGGGCTGTTGTCCTGTTAATATTCTTTTTATTTAACTGCATTTATTAAAAATATTGCTTATAATGCTTGTATTTGTAAAATGTATATTTGCTTCATAATATTTATAATGTACTATAAAAATTTGTACACTTTAAGAAAAATATTGTCGAAGAATATTTTATTTTGTTTGTTTTACGTCTGTTTACACAGTTGATTGATATAAACAATAACAGTAATTGTTAATTAAAATTTTTATATTGGAAAATGTATACATGTATGCAATGTACTCATTTTTTATTTAAAATTGTCTTTATATACAGAACAATCCCCCCCCTATTTTTTGCCTTCCTCTGGATCAACAGTTGGTTCAGGGGTAGGCTAAAAAGGTTGGACTAGGTGGAGTGGACCTACAGTATGTCTTTATTCAGTTTCCAATACTATTTGTATTTTATGTAAGTTATCAGTACATTGCATTGTGGCTACATAGCCACTTTTTTTTATCAACGTAAGTTAACTATTGACACAACTTATGCTTACATGTTATTAGTTTACCCAAATGCATATAAATAAGGAAAAAAAACTTTGCCCAAAACACTACCCTACATTGTATTACTAAAGGGAGACCGAAAATGTTATATCAACTCCATTGTATTTTTATTTCAAAATCCCTCCCAAAAAGACATAGGTCAACAAAACCAATATATCAGCTATTATAACTCTTTTTCCAAATATCCCAATTATAGGTAAATGAAACTGAGTTTTGTTCCATCAGTTGTTCCCCAAGTGGGTTCAGGTGGGTATATAGAACCCACTTGCAGATCGGGATTGGATATGGAATCCACCAGAAAAGTGTTTGTAGTCTGAAAATTAGACTCTAATCTGACCTTTGTGCTGCTTTCTGGTGGTGAACCGTGTGATCACCCCACTGAGAAATCACTGACCCGAATAAGGTTTTTTAAAAAAACGGGTAACGCCGGGGGACTCTTTTATTTAAAAATAAATATTATAAGGAAGAAGTCCGTGTTAATGTAGGGTTAACTGCCCTTGTGACCTCATTTCCCTCTCTCTTTCTGTAAACCTAAGTATTTTTTTTGAACAAAGCTTTATGGTATCACAACCAGTAACATCCAATGAGCTTTGACATAATTGTGAATATAGTTCATACATGCAGTGAAAAATAAAAGTCATTCTCCAATCATATTTTAAACAAAACAATTTATTTTAATCTATTGCATGGATTTGCCTTTATATAAACAATATTAAACAGAACTTGAAAAAAAATTGTAATTAGAAAAAAAATATACTATTTGCTACAGTCTCCAGTTTTCTAAATATAGCTAACAGCAAGAAAATGGGTAGACTTATTTTACTATTGACGTCACTTTACATGTAAAACACTACCGGATTTAGTTACTAGTTAGTTTATTTGAATTAAACAAATAACCTACAGGCTTAACTCTTTTTATTCCTCAACACTGCACCACACAAATATTTTTTTAGATATACAATGGATCAGAGCTCTCACAAGGTTGGAACTAGGCAGTTAAAAGTTCAAAGACAGGTATAAAGTGGCAGCATTGCACCTTTATAATAAAGTTAGTGTTACGCTCCCTGGATGAGCGATGCTGCGAAGCAGCTGTGAAACATGGAAGAACTAAGGTGCAGCAGGAATCAAGGTTAACCAGTTTATTATACACACCAAACACACAGTGAAAAAGACAAGAATACTATAATCAATAAGACTAATGAGAACACTAGGCTCTACACAAAGACTAAGACTAAATACGGATTACTAGGACTATATACAAATGACTAAGACTATGAACAGGAAAACCAGGAACTGGTACAGGCAAAAGGGCAAGGGAACAGGACTGGAAGAAGAAGCAAGACAAAGTCTGGAACAAGGCAAGACAAGGTCTGGAACAAGACAAGGCAAGGTCTGGAACTAAAAACAGGAGCAAGGTGTGGAATGATGAGAGCAGCAACAATAAGCGACGATCTGGCAAGGAATAGGAGCAGGTGCTAGGAGTCCTTAAATAGCTAAAGACTGATAACAGGGGAATGTGATGAGTAATAATGTCCAAAAGGTGAAACGGCCTGTTGCTAGTGGGAAGTGGAAGTTCATGAGCCAGCGGACGGAACAAAGAACAGAGACTTCTAGTGGTGAAGATCGGAACGACAGGAACAAAGAAACAGGGACAACTAGAGGTGATATCCGGAACACAAAACAGCGACACCCAGAGGTAACATTCGGCATAGAAGGAGATCCTTACATTTAGATCCACGAAAAAGCAATTGTGTTAAAAAACAATGGACCAATGGTTTAGTAAGTTCTTAAGGCTCATACACATATCGTGGAGCTGACCTGCGACACATGATGTATTACATATCGCTGTTTTGGGCACTGATTGTTTTGTCTATGGGTGCTTGGTCACCCAAATAGGGCATTCGGTCAGGACTCAATGATCCGCCTGCTTTATTAGTCAATGAGCCCTGACTTAACAAGTGGTTTGCCCAATCAAGCATTCATACACAAAAGGATTGCCAGCTGAAACAGTCATTCAGGCGTAGTCCGTTATCTGCAAAATCAGACGTGTGTACAGGACACAAGGCCAGTTTATATGGTTTTACCGTTATGTTAAAAAACAGTTAAAACCAGTTAAAAACTTCCTCTGAACTTAAAGACTAAACTTCTTTTCTTCCAGTCTAAAGGGATGTCTGTGTTTCCTCTGATGTGTTATATTAGTGAACAATACCCCAGATAGTTTATTGTGTGGCCCATTAATGTATTCATATACAGTGATCATATCCCCATGCAAGCGCCTTTTCTCTAGTGTGCATAATTGTAAGTTATCCAATTTGTCTTCATATTCAAGCTCCCCCAAGTCCCCTATTAATTTAGTTGCCCTTCTCCGAACCATTTCCAAGATGTCCCTTTTGTACATAGGATTTTAAAACTGCACCACATATTCCAAATGAGGCCATACAAGTGTTTTGTAAAGAGGGAAAATAATATTTTCTCCCTTGAATCTATACCCTTCTTTATAGAAGAAAATATCTTGCTGGCTCTGGCTGTTGCCACCTGGCACTGCTTGCTACATTTAAGTTTGTTATCCACCAAAACACCAAGATCCTTTTCCAACAGGGATTCACTTAACACAGAGCCATTTATAATATAAGCAGAACAAGAATTTTTAAGCCCAAAATGCATCACCTTACATTTCTCAACATTGAATCTCATCTGCCATTTAGCAGCCCAATGTGACAATCTATCTAGCTCCACCTGCAACAATTGCACATCTTCTGTATTTTTTAATGGTCGACAAAGTTTTGTTTGACCTTGCAGGCAATACCCACTTCCAAATCATTAATAAACAGATTAAATAGAGGTTGCAACAAAACAGAGCCTGTTGGGGAAGTTAGTGAAGGGTTTGTCCTCAGGCAGTTATTATTAAGGCTGAAAAAAAAAACAGCTTTTCCTTCTCAGCATGAACCCGAGTCAAACACAATGCCTAGATTGCATAACCAGATACCTGGTCCCACAATTAAAAAAAATTGCCATGCTAAAATATAGACTCAGCCAGCTATTGAGGTTTAAAGGGTTTTTAGTTGCATTTTAGGTCAATATTTTGGATCGTTAGTGTGTTGGTTGGGAAGAAAAATGGTACTGATCCGATCTTTTTATATAACTTTATAAATTTTATATAACTTGATAACTTTTTTTATACCAAACCAAACAAGTTAGTTTGACAAGATCTATTTCTCATGAAAACACTTTATAACATAATTTCTGGAGAAGAAAGTCCAGAATATTATCCCATTAACATCTTCCCTACCACCGATGTTAGACTTACAGGTCTAAAGTTACCAGGCTGTGAACAACTAAATTTTTTTAGTTTTGGCATTGGTTTTTTTTCCAATCCAGAGGCACATTCTCAGAAAAAGCTAAATCTGAAAAGATAAGCAGCAGATAAAACTTGCTCTCTTGTGATCTTAGGATGTATTTCATTCAGTCCCGGGGCTTCATTGACAAAAACTTTGTCTAATGGTTTTTGTACCTATACTCTGTGTCAGTCATAGTGAATATTCCTTTTTATATCTTTCATATTATTACAGTCCCTGGTGTATACAGAGGAAAACAATCTGCCTTTTTGGCATCCTCTATAACCATCATAACCCCATTATTTAATGATCCCACATTCTCTGATCTCATCTTTTTACTATTGATTTAATCAAAATGTTGGTCTTGGTCTTGCTTTGTTCAGCTATCTGTATTCAATTTTCTATTTTAGCTAGTTTTATTGCTTTCTTGCACTCCTTATTATGGCTTCTATAGTTCAAGCATGACTGCTCTGTTTAATTAAAGTGCCATTTTCTTTCTTTCAATTTCCTTTTTTACCTGAGCATTAAGCAACACAGGAGCAGACCTATTTTTTTTACACTTTTTCACTAATGGTATACCTCATTACATTTTGCTTAAAAGTTTAATGTTCCCAGAGCAAGAATTAATACCTTCACGATACACCAAACCCAAACCCCCATCTTCTTATTTTAACCTTTTAGCCACACATTAATATTCTTAAGCTTCTCTTGCCTCCCTAATGTGGCTGTAGTAGTAGTTCTGAAAATGCTACCTTCTTGTTTAACTTTGGCCAAGTCTACTGGGTCACTCTGATCCTCACCCAATAATTTGTCAACACGATCCACCACGTGTCGAACCCTAGCACCAGGTAGGCAAACACTGTTCTGTCCTGGTGGCTGGTATCCACTTTTCTAATAATGGAATCCCCTACCACTACAACCTACCTAGCCTTCCTGTTCCTATTTTCTTCCTCCCTTGTATTAGAGATGCTGGTCCTCTGGGTGCTCAAGGGATCAGCCCGCTCCATACATGCTACTTCTGAGCTTTTTTCCTCCACAGCAAATCTGTTGGGATGGACTACCTGGGAAAAGGCAATCCTACTCTCCCGACCCCCTGGTGACTCTTCAAAATAACCTTCCTTTACCACCCTATCTGCAGATGTAGACTAAATTTTGAGAATAAATTTAGAAATAAGGTTCTAAATATATAATGAAACAATCAGGGTTATTCAATAAATGTTCTTATTGTTTAAAATGGTGATAATTTTGCCCCAACCAATCAGATTTTATTTAACATTTGAAAGCTAACATCTGATTGGTTGGGGCAAAACTAGCAACATTTTAAACAATAGGAACTTTTATTGAATCTCCCTGTATGTTTCCTATGAAATGTTATTATTAACTATACATTAAGCCTGTTACAATAACAGGCGCTAGAAGCCCAGAGTGCCTCCATCCTCCATGTCTCAAGGCCACGGTTCCCTCTTAGTGTCCCAGACCCAGGGTCCCCCCTCTGTCCCAGACCCAGGAACCCCCTCTGTCCCAGACCCAGTACCCCCCTTCTCTGTCCCAGATCCAGGGTCCCCCACTCTGTAACAGATCCAGAGTCCCCTCCCTCTGTCCCAGACCCAGGGTCCCCCTCTCTCCAGACCCAGGGCCCCTCCTCTGCCCCAGACCCAGGGCCCCTCCTCTGCCCCAGACCCAGGGCCCCCTCTGTCCCAGACCCATGCCCCCCCCTGTCCCGACCCAGCCCCTTCTCTCTCCCAGGGTCCCCCCCCTCTCCCAGACCAGGTCCCCACCCCCTCTGTCCCAGACCCCCCATCTGTCACAGATCCAGAGTCCCCCCACTCTTTCCCAGATCCAGGGTCCCCCCTCTGTCCCAGCCTCCCCTCTGTCCCAGACCCAAGGCCCCCTCTGTCCCAGACCCAGGGCCCCTGTCTGTCCCAGACCCAGGGCCCCTCCTCTGCTCCAGACCCAGGGCCCCCCCTGTCCCAGACCCAGGGACCCCACTCTGTCCCAGACCCAGAGTCCCCTGTCTGTCCCAGACCCAGGGCCCCTCTGCTGCCCCAGACCCATGGCCCCCCTGTCCCAGACCCAGGTCACACCACCTCTGTCCCAGACCCAGCCCCCCCCTCTGTCACAGATCCATTCCCCCATCTGTCCCAGACCCATGGCCCCTCCTCTGCCCTAGACCCAGGGCCGCCCTCTGTCCCAGACACCAGGGTCCTCCCACTCTGTCCCAGACCCAGAGCCCCCCTCTGTCCCAGACCCCCCCCTCTTCTCAGACCAAGGCCCCCCTCTGTCCCAGACCCAGGGCCCCCCTGTCCCAACCCAGGGCCCCCCATCTGTCCCAGACCCAGGGCCCTCCTCTGTCCCAGACCCAGGGCCCCCTCTGTCCAGACCCAGGGCCCCCCACTCTGTCCCAGACCCAGGTCACACCACCTCTGTCCCAGACCCAGGCCCCCCTCTGTTACAAATCGAGTCCCCTGTCTGTCCCAAACCCAGGGCCCCTCCTCTGCCCCGACCCAAGGCCACCCTCTGTCCCAGACCCAGGGTCCCCCACTCTGTCCCCAGACCTAGGCCCCCTCCCTCTGTCCCAGACCCAGGCCCCCCTCTGTCCCAGACCCAGGGCCCCTCCACTGCCCCAGACCCAGGGCCCCCCTGTCCCAGACCCGGGCCCCCCACTCTGTCCCAGACCCAGAGCCCCCGTCTGTCCCAGACCCAGGGCCCCCCACTCTGTCCCAGGCCCAGAGTCCCCCCCCTGTCCCAGACCCAGGGCCCCCCACTCTGTCCAAGACCCAGGTCACACCACCTCTGTCCCAGACCCAGCCCCCCCCTGTCCACAGATCCAGAGTCCCCCATCTGTCCCAGACCCTGGCCCCTCCCTGCCCTAGACCCAGGGCCGCCCTCTGTCCCAGACCCAGGTCTCCCACTCTGTCCAAAACCAGGTCTCCCCTCTTGTCCCAGACCCAGAGCCCCCCTCTGTCCCAGACCCCCCCCTGTCCCAACCAAGGCCCCTCTGTCCCAGACCCAGGGCCCCCCCCTCTGTCCCAGACCCAGGCCCCCCTCTGTCAGAGATCGGTCCCTGTCGGTCCCAGACCCGGGCCCCCCCCTGCCCCAGACCCAGGCCACCCTCTGTCCCAGACCCAGGGTCCCCCACTCTTGTCCCAGACCCAGGGCCCCTCCCTCTGTCCCAGACCCAGGACCCCCTCTGTCCCAGACCCAGGGCCCCCCTGTCTGTCCGCGACCCAGGGCCCTCCCTCTGTCCCAGACCAGGACCCCCCTCTGTCCCCCAGACCCAGGGCCCCTGTCTGTCCCAGACCCCAGCCCCTCCTCTACCCCAGACCCAGGGCCCCCCCTGTCCCACGCCAGAGCCCCCCACTCTGTCCCAGACCCAGAGTCCCCCGTCTGTCCCAGACCCAGGGCCCCCTGCTGCCCCAGACCCATGCCCCCCCCCTGTCCCAGATCCAGGGCCCCCCACTCTGTCCCAGACCCAGGTCACACCACCTCTGTCCCAGACCCAGACCCCCCTCTGTCACAAGATCCAGAGTCCCCCCTCTGTCCCAGACCCAGACCCCCTCTGTCCCAGACCTAGGGCCCCCCTCTGTCCAGACCCGCCCCCCTCTGTCCCAGACCCCCCATCTGTCCAACCCCCATCTGTCCCAGATCCAGAGTCCCCCACTCTTTCCCAGATCCAGGGTCCCCCCTCTGTCCCAGCCTCCCCTCTGTCCCAGACCCTGGGCCCCCCATCTGTCCCACCCGGCCCCTCCTCTGTCCCAGACCCGGCCCCCTCTGTCCCAGACCCAGGCCCCCCCCCACTCTGTCCCAGACCCAGGTCACACCACCTCTGTCCAGACCCAGGCCCCCTCTGTCACAGATCGAGTCCCCTGTCTGTCCCAGACCCAGGGCCCCTCCTTTGCCCCACACCAAGGCCACCCTCTGTCCCGACCAGGGTCCCCCCTCTGTCCCAGACCCAGGGCCCCCCCACTCTGTCCCAGACCCGGCCCCCTCTGTCCCAACCCGGCCCCTGTCTGTCCCAGACCCAGGTCCCCTCCTCTGCCCCAGACCCAGAGCCCCCCCTGTCCCGACCCAGGGCCCCACTCTGTCCCAGACCCAGGGCCCCACTCTGTCCCAGACCCAGAGTCCCCCGTCTGTCCCAGACCCAGCCCCCCCCCTCTGTGCCAGACCCAGGGCCCCCTCTGCCCCAACCCAGGGCCCCTCCTCTGCCCCAGACCCAGGGCCCCCCACACTGTCCCAGACCTAGGTCCCACCCCTCTGTCTCGCAGCCCCCCCCTCCCCCTCCCCCCCCTCTGTCACCCTGCTTACAGCCAGCCCTGACACCTTGGTTAATAGGAGGTTAATTTTGCATGGTGTCAGTCAGTGAGCAGTTTGACTCCCCCACATTGATGCTAGTGCAACCCTCTCCCTCACAACCCCCCACAGACACATATTAATATCATTGGGGCCAGGACAAACACACACCCCACCAGCTACCCCCTGCCTCACTGTCCCCCACCCGAGATCTTAGAACATAACTGGTGTGGTGTACAGTTTATTGGTGTCAGACCCAGTAATGCAGCATGGACAAGAATTTTCACACTGTGAAGAGTTAACTTAAGTCAGCAGTCTGTGGTCCCGCCCCTTAATGCAAACTTGTGATGCGATTGGCTGTTCTGCTCTGAAGGGAAAAAGCAGCCAATCAGGTAGATTGGCTGCTTCTTTTACTCCAGAGCAGCCACACACACACTGACACAGGACGCACACTTGCATTTATATTAGGATAACTGTATCTAGTAAATTTGTAACAAAAAGTCACTGGAGGAGATCATATTGAAATAGATTGCACTTTTCTGGTTTTGAATGATATACTAGAACACAGGGTGTTTTATTGATGTTATTTATTATTTATGTGATTTTAATTATTATTCTACACATTTTTATGAACCACTCACTAATTGTATTACATTATTTTTATGAACTATTCACTTAAAAATAAATTAAGCACTATAGTCAATTTAAAAAGAAGGGTTAAATGGAATTGTGAGATTAAGGGTTAATGGAATTGTAACTTATAAGGGGTGTGTACTATGGAGTGTATATTAGTATTTACTCATGTATGTTGTATGTATGTATAATTTTATTTATGAAGCGCCACTTGGGTACACAGCGCTGTACATTATAAAATCAGAGTATACAAACAAGGCGATAAGTGCAAGCCATTATAACGATAGATAAAAATTTACTTAAATACAATGTCATACATCGGTTAAGATAAAATCTTAAAATCTACTATCTAAAGTAGAAATCTTGTATGTTTATGTATGTATGTATGTATGTATGCTATATGTATGTTTTATGTGCTCACCTCACAGCCACACCTCTGAATACACCCACTAAACGGCGCGCCCTCTGAAAGGGCCGCCGGCCATGAAATCCAGTTGGAACAATAAAAATCCTGCACGTCGCTTGCAGATTGTAATTCCCCAATTCAGTAACTCAGATGAGAGCCTGGGCTCTTTGCACTGCCCAACTTCACAGCACGACAACGAGTCCACTTCAGTAACACAACAGCAGCGTAATGTACAGCTATACAACTCAGAGAGCTGCAAACACAGAACAACATCTTCTACGAGACATTTCACTTTAGGTCTGTAACACATTACAATTTGCTCCTGAAAGGTTTCAAATATTAACCCTGGAAAACTATGTTGCTATTGGTGTATGAGCCACATTATATACAAATATAAACCCTGGAAGACTATGTTACTATTGGTGCTATGGATGACATTTTATACATATATAACCCTGGAAGGAATATGTTACTATTGGTGATATGAATCAATTTTATACAAATATTAACCCTGGAAAGACTATGTTACTATTGGTGATATGAACCACATATATACAAATATAAACCCTGGAAAGCTATGTACTATTGGTGATATGAATAACATTTATATACAAATATAAACCCTGGAAAGACTATGTTGCTTGGTGATATAACCACAATTTATATACAAATATAAACCCTGGAAAGACTATGTTGCTATTGGTGATATGACCACATTTATATACAAATAAAACCCTGGAAAGACTATGTTACTATTGGTACATGATGACATTTATATACAATATAAACCCTGGAAAGACTATGTTGCTATTGGTGATATGAACCACATTATATACAAATATAAACCCTGGAAAGACTATGGGCTATATTTATAAACGGGCGCTAATAGCAGCCTAAAATTACCACTGCACATCGTCCAAGCGGAATCGCGGCAAAATGTTTCGCGGCCGCGATGTGCGCAGTAATTTGAACTATCTTCCAAAATCCCCCAGCAGAGTGCTCGAGGGGATGCCGAGAAATGATTGCTGCGGGTGGTCGCATTCCTCAGAGGGGCATAGCAGGGTGGTACCACAAGAGCCCTTTGGGGCTTAGAAGTCCCGCAGCTTGAACTGGGACCCCCTTACCCTGCCCTATCAGGGCCCTTGCGGCACTTACAAGTGCCCTTGCAGCCCTGAGAGGGGCCTTTGGGGCTTAAGGGTCCCGCAACTTGAACCGGGACCCCCTGTGGCAGCCCTTAAAAGGCCTTTGGTGGCATCTTATTTCTTCCATCCGGCAACACCAGCTCCCTGAGGCCGACGACCCCTGAGAGGCACCCCTGCGGCCACCAGGGTACCCCCCGGGCGCCGGTGGCCTTGATGAGGCAGATGTTGCCGGTTCTCAATCCATCGCAACGTTCTTCAGGCTGCAACCAGTGAGCCCGCTGGCACCACCGGCCTTAGCGGAGTTGATGTTGCCAGTCGCTTCTTTCTTCTTTCTTCAGCCATCTACTGCAATGGCATCTGAGGTCCGCGGCAGAGTGCACCTCTTTATTTAGGTTTATAAAGGGCTCTTTTAAGAGCTGCTCACTGGGGGTCCCAGGGCGGCAAGGGCACTTGTAAGTGCCACAAGGGCCCTGATATAGCCGGGGAAGGGGTTCCCGGTTTGAGCTGCAGGACCCCTAAGCCCCAAGGGCTCTTGTTAGAGCCGCAAGGGCACTTGTAGTGCCGTAAAGGCCCTGATAGGGCCGGGGAGGGGGTCCCAGCTCGAGCTGCAGGACCCCTTAAGCCCCAAAAGGCCCTTTTCAGTGCCCCCATGGAGGGTCAACCCACCCCCACAGCGGGCCCTTCCCTCCCCCTCCCGTGAAAGTACGGGGTGGGGGGCTGATAGGCTGCTGGGAAAGGGTCTTGATGGTGGTCGCATCCGCCCCATGGGGCGAGGGCAGGGTGGTACCATCCCACCGTGCCCCTCTGAGGAATGCGACCATGCGCGCGATCCTTTCCCTGCATCCCTTCCCAGCCCCCTGTAATCTCGGCTGTTTTCGGAAAAGAAGTTAACTCAGTTACCGCCGCTTTATAAATAGAAGCGAGCGGTAACTGATGCAAGTTATCCTGTCCGTTTCGCCCATTTGTAAACTTAAAAAAGTTACAGCTCATTTATAAATATGCCCCGGATTCGTTGCAGATCTAGAAAATTGTCACATTGGGCTGCTAAGTGGCAGATGAGATTCAATGTTGATAAATGTAAGGTGATGCATTTTGGACTTAAAAATCCTTGTACTGCTTATACATAAAAATGGCTCTGTGTTAAGTGAATCCCTGTTTGAACGGAATCCCAGGGTGCAGACCCTGTTCCAGCCACCAGAACAGAATTCCCAGGGTGAAAACCCCTTTTCAAGCAGCCAGAACAGAGTTCCCAGAAATCAGACCCCTGTTCTGGCCACCAGAACAGAATTCTCAGGGTGCAAACCCCTATTCAAGCAGCCAGAACAGAGTTCCCAGGGTGCAGAGCCCTGTTCCGGCAATCAGAACAGAGTTCCCAGGGTGCAGACCCTGTTCCAGCCACCAGAACAGAATTCCCAGGGTGCGAATATGCGAGAAAAATGTCTATTATACCAATACGCAAGTAAATACCGAATTATCGAATATGCGAGGAAAATGTCTATTATACCAATACGCGAGTAAATATCGAATTATCGAATCCCTGGTAAAATGTTTACTATACCAATACGCGAGTAAATATTGAATTATGAATATGAGAGTAAAATTATTATACCAATACGCAAGTAAATACCGAATTATCGAATATGGAGGAAAATGTTATTATACCAATACGCAAGTAAATATCGAATTATCGAATATGCGAGGAAAATGTCTATTATACCAATACGTGAGTAAATATCGAATTAACGAATATGTGAGTAAAATGTCTATTATACCAATACGCGTGTATATCGAATTAACGAATATGTGAGTAAAATGTCATTATACCAATAGACGAGTATACAGATTATCGATAGCTAGTAAAATGTCTATTATACCAATACGCGAGTAAATATCGAATTATCGAATTTGCAAGAAAAATGTCTATTATACTACATACTCGAATATAAGTCAGTTCGAGTATAAGTCGAGGTACCTATTTTACCTGAAAAATTAGCAAAACATGATTGACTTGAGTATAAACCGAGGGTAGAAATTATGACCACTACTGCCTTCTGATTCTGTATTGTTTGAGGGTTTAGTTGCCCTTTAAATGGCACGCAGAATTCCCATACAGTAGTCCCATACAGTAATAGCCATATCCAGTATGGTTATTACTGTATGGGACTACTGTATGGGAATTCTGCTGTCCATTTAAATGGAAACTAAATCCTCAAAACAATACAGAATCAGAAGGCAACTTATAACAATAGATACCATCCTCCTGATTCCGTATTGTTTTAAAGCATTAGTTGCCCTTTAAATGGAGGGTAATCCCACACAATAACCCCCAATTCCTTGCCACTACAGATGTTTGGAAACTACACTCCCCGCACCAGTTGCTGGGAGTTGTAGTTTCCAAACATCTGCTGTGGCAAGCAATGCCCCCCCCCCCCGAGCCCCCCCTGTTCAGTAAAGTATAGGACTTGCCTGTGTGGGAGTTCAGTGCTCCTGGTGCTGCAATCTGGAGTATTGCAAGAGAGCACATGGTCCACTATGGTGTACTGTAAGATCCTATGCTGCCGAATGTGCTGCTCCCCCTGCCATAGCAACCACTCCATCTCTGGCAGAAGGATTACCGGTAAGCTCTGGTCCCAACAAGGCCTTGCGCTTTGCCCTGTCTCTCCTCACACCACTGCAATCGGCTCTGCTGCTGCCTGGCTTTACTACTCTGAGCCGGGAAGTGACATCAGCCACCAGAAGAGCAGATGCGGAAGCGAGCTGAAAGCAGAGGTGAGTGACTCGAGTATAAGTTGAGGTTACATTTTTAGGCTATTTATATAGCCTAAAAACCTCAACTTATACTCAAGTATATACAGTATACCAATATGTGATTAAATATCGTTCATGGGATAATTAGGAATGCTCGAAACGAGAGCACGAAAGTAGCGTGCATGAGAGTAAAATCGGATTTTCGAATGGCCTGGACCATTTCCCAGGTCCCACAGCCATTTACATTAAGTTACCATTGATATTTTAATTGTATTTCATTAGAACTTTTTGAACTATTTGATCCCATTGACTTTAATGGGTCCGTTTTCCAACTTTCCATATGTTCTAACGTCCAAAAAGTACTGAACTTTCAAAAGTTCGTCCATCTCTAAGATCCATTAGTGTGCGAGAATCGCATTAGGGCGGCCAAATAAATGGACTGTACTGTAATCCTTTTTCGGAGCGCATGTGATCAGCATTCTTTGCAAATCACTCCGATTATGTCAAATTGTGCAAATGTATGGAGAGTCACTTCTATCTCATAAATATTATACGATCAAGCAACATTTAGAGCTTCCACAGACTTGACAGCACCAAAACAATACTGACATTCTTTATTCTTAAGAAACACTAGTCATAAAAAGAATCATCTTATTAATCAAATAAGGGCTTGTGGAATTATGTTGGTGCATCCACCAGATGTCTATTCTTTTAGCTGTAATACTTAGTTTCTCTGTATTGAATAGTGTTTAATTTTGCCCCAACCAATCAGATGTTGGCTTTCAAATGTTAAATAAGATCTGATTGGTTGGGGCACAATTAGCACCATTTTTAACTTTTATTGAATCTCCCTGTTAGTTTTCTCGTAAGAATAGTGTTATCAGTCTGCATTTGCAACTGTGTGTTGCAAAGATTAATAGATTTTTTATCACACCCCCAAAAAAGAGATATTTTACTTGTTCTGGAATATTTACCTGATTCCTGTAATTTAAACTGCTTTTGTTTTTTTCCAGACCTTGCAGATCTAGAAGTGGTGGGACATTATATCAACTGCAAAGTAAGCAGGAGCATAGAGAAATCTTGGAAAGAAACTGTACGATCTTCAACAATTTGTTTTATTTTTGTACATTTATCAATAAATTTTATTTTGTTTTCATAGGCACAATAATATCTGGCCAGGTCTCCCCTATCAAGATTTATTTTATTTTCATATTGTGATAATCGTTTGCTCTGTATGAAATGTGCATTTTGGAACTGTTCAGTTGATAATTTGAATGTGCTCAAATAACAAACTGCCATTGAATAATAATAAGTCATAAGCCACATGTAACTGTAGGCAGATACAGACGCAGAGACAATGAATGTCTTTTCAAGAACACATCCACAATATAGTGTAAGACAGATAAAATATCATAGAACAATGTTCCACAAAGTACAATCACACTGGTTGAGGATTTATTAATAGTCTCCTTAATGGACTTACACATGAATTTAATAGCTGCAATATCAGAAATGTAATTTATGTATTGAGAATTCAACACACCCTTCCTCTGAGAGTACTTTGTCAGGAGCTGAATTTGCTTCCCCACTGTTTTTAAATGTAATAATTCCAACCCAGGCCATCCAAAATATTTCAGTAATTTACTTAAAGCCAAATAATGTCCGTGGTCACTTTCTATTGTACGGAAAAAATATGGGAAGGCGACTTTATCACTGAGCAATGGGTCTGAAGCTCCGTAACTGATCTATAGAAAGATTAATGAGTTGAAATTCTTGAACATTGACAGGGGACAAAAGATTAACTGTCATCTACTGTTGCAGAGGATAAATATATTCATATAATATTATACTAGTAGAAGGGGTACATTCCCCGCTCTGTGTGGAGTGGGGTGGCTGCACTGCAAGTTGTACACTGAATCTTTAAAAGTATCTTGCTTGTGCTTGGGGGTATGGTTAGGGGAAGGGTTAAAGCAAAAAAAAATTAAAAAAATAAATACATTAAGATCAACATCACTGTTAAAGGGTCACTACACTCACTGAAACAACTTTACATTATCTAAGACTACAATTTGAAGTAAATGGTGGTGTTCCCATATTTAGTGCTTGCTTGTCATTATAAATAATTATGTTTAGTGAGTTCTCCTAATTCCCCCACCCTCCCTTACTCCCTTACTCACTGCCTTCTTGTAGTGTTCTGCACAGCCTCACCATGGACACTGCTCTACTTACACATCTCCCCTCCCTCCCCCTGCCTTCTTTTCTCTGCTGATTCTCTTAAATGTGTAGAAAGTGTGCTGGCAGGCAGGCAAAGAGGTCGGGAATGGGTCATATATTATAATTTCTGCTTCAGGAGTTACAGGTCTTGCCGTTAAATGCTGTGATTTAAAACATTGTTTTTTAGAATCTACAGCTCAGGTTTTAAATCAGTGGATCTTGCTGTATTTAAAGGTACAAAAATTTGATTTTTTTTTTTTAGCATAAAGATACCCTTTATAATCAGTTTAAAATTACACTTACATAAAGTATATTTAAATTCGTAAAACACGCACTTGTGCCTATCCACCACAGGGATAATGCCGGCTGTATTCTGTGCTGTTCTGATACTTGGTCTGTATAGCTCCCAAAACCTCTGCACACAGGAATAAGGTTGCCAACAAACTTTATTATAGCAATTAAAAACAATAAAAATCATTTAAAAAAACAGTCTGTTGAACATGTTGAAGTTGCACCTCTCTGCTATGGTGCTAATAAGCACTATAGTTAAACTGAAACAGGAAGCAGTCGGAACCTGTTAATGCGGCCACTTCAATATGTGGGACAGACTTCCGGATGCCAGAGAGAGAGAGACTCTCATAGCAACTTCCACATAGGGATGGCCCCTCAGCATTGTTTTAAAAGGGAAAACACTTACCTCAGTTGCTTGTGAAGGTTCTCATTCATCCAGGTCATGTATTGCACAGATTCTTGTACAAGTCATTCTGAATTGAGAGATCCAGTCGGAATGACTAGCGAAACGTCTTCAAGAACTAAACGTCAAGTCCAGTTTATCTAATTTAATACAACAGACTTACCTCAGTTGCGAGGCATTCCCTCAAATTCCACAATGCAGACACCAGCTTACTCACCTGTATAGGAGTGGACCATTTGCGGCACACGATAAGAGGTGGCGATATGAGGATCTGGAACATGAAGGCTCCTGGATTTTCAAGCTCAAGAGCCTGACTCCATTAGGTTTATACAGAGGATAGACTACAGTGGATTTATTTGACTTATTTGATGGATTTAATTCAGCACCTTGCAAACTGGGGTTTAAAATTTACACAGAGAGGTACGGTCTCCTCTTTAATTTATCATATATTGTTCCAAATTTAGGAAACTTTTAACAGTATATAACAAAAAGTCTACTGTTGTTGTAATATGGAGAATTTATTGTTACTGTCTGAGGGTTGGATACTATTTCTGTTCAAGGCAAGGCTTTGCTCGGCAATGATGTCGGAATCATTAGTTTTTTAATCCCGGCCGGGATACAAGTTAAAACATGCAGGGAGATTCAATAAAAGTTCTTATTGTTTAAAATGGTGCTTATTTTGCCCCAACCAATCAGATCTTATTTAACATTTGAAAGCTAACATCTGATTGGTTGGGGCAAAATTAGCACCATTTTAAACAATAGAACTTTTATTGAATAACCCTGTTTGTATGAAAAAAACTTGTATGGTTTTAAAAAAACTCAATAGGTTAAATGGTCAAAGAAATTTTTGCACTTATGCGATACGAGAACACTGTCTAATGTTTATTGCTTACTGTGCGTTCCGCTTATAGGTTGCATTATGGCTTTAGGGTTTGACATAGTGACGTTTACCAGTATGACTGAGACAGTGTGTTTATCTGAATATATTCCTGATAGGAAGAGCTCGCACCAATAGAAGTGGGTCCGTAGGTGGGTCTATGCGTTCACAATTGATGACACAATGACGTTAGGTTTGTGTGATGACATAATCACGTAAGGGACGACATACCGCTAGATTAAAAGAAATCATGGTGCTACTAGAAAATAGGCCGCAGTAGAAGCTTGTGAAGCTAAACTCGTCCGGTCTGCCTGCTCCTGGGTTGGTCCCACCATGGACCGGTCTCCTCGATCTCCTTAGTATTACGTTTCTGGTACATGCTGAACCAAGCTGCTCTGCCTCTACCTAACTGCTGAGAAAATTGACTGTGACTGGATGAGGTCCTCTTTATGGACAGATAAGTATAGGATTATTACATTATATCACTAGCACTTACAGGGAGATTCAATAAAAGTTCTTATTGTTTAAAATGGTGCTAATTTTGCCCCAACCAAAGATCTTATTTAACATTTGAAAGCTAACTCTGATTGCTGGGGTAAATTAGCACCATTTTAAACAATAAGAACTTTTATTGAATAACCCTGTTTATATATTATATGTTATGGTTGTCTGGGGAATTTATTTAGGGTTTTTATCCCCGGAGGGTTTGGTTATTGCCATTTTTAAAAGTTTTTAACTCTTATGAATGTATTCACTTATCTACGTGTATTTTGGAGTAATAAAGATTTATTTGTTTGACATGCTATGAGCGAGCGTCTTTATGGCACTGTTTTTCTTGTATATGTTTAGGTAGCAAAGCCAAACATCTACCGCTATTAGCATCCTGACCAATCGGATCAAAGGGAAAATTTTCGCTGTTAACACTCTCTTGCAGCCCTCGTCTATGACACTATTCATTTCATAACACTCCCCAGGATTTACTGGACTACTTTAGAACTAAGTCATATAAGAAGCTTCCTGCACCACTATTCAATTCTAGGTATAGTCGCTGGGTGCTACTACTGAGCCACAGCCAGTGGCATAGATATTCAATGTATGATAATTAAGTAGCGCACACCAGTTATGACAAACACTGCTACTCACTTATGTGCAAGGTAATGTTCAGTGTACACATGACACCTTCTTCATGATGTCTAAAGAAGGTGTCACTGTGACACCGAAACGCTCACCTTGAATAACATGTTTGTTTGTTAAGACGGTGGATACTTTCGAACTAAAGTAGATAATATCCGTACTCTAATCCCTCAACCAGGACACTCACACTTTCTTCTGCATGCCCCACCACCTGCAATTCTGGAATCTTTCACCCCTCTGTCACCATTCTGAAGTCTTTGACTTTCTGTTTCCTCGCCGCTTACAATGTGAACCCTTGATCCCATGCCCTCCTTCCTACTCAGACACTGAGCTAAAATCCTTTCCCCCGTCTTACTCACACTTTTAATTCTCCCTGACCTCTGGGATTTTTCGCTGTGCCCTTAAACATGCGTGTGTCCAACCTCTTCTTAAAAACCCTCTCTGGACCCTACCTGTATTACTGCGTATTGGTATAATAGACATTTTTCTCGCATATTCGACAATTCGATATTTACTCGCGTATTGGTATAATAGACATTTTACTCACGGATTCGATAATTTGATATTCACTCGCGTATTGGTATAATAGACATTTTTCTCGCATATTCGATAATTCGATATTTACTTGCGTATTGGTATAATAGACATTTTACTCACGGATTCGATAATTCGATATTTACTCGTGTATTGTTATAATAGACATTTTACTCACGGATTCGACAATTCGATATTTACTCGCGTATTGGTATAATAGACATTTTACTCACGGATTCGATAATTCGATATTTACTCGCGTATTGGTATAATAGACATTTTACTCACGGATTCGATAATTCAATATTTACTCGCGTATTGGTATAATAGACATTTTACTCACGGATTCAATAATTCGATATTTACTTGCGTATTGGTATAATAGATATTTTACTCGCGGACTCGATAATTCGATATTTACTCGCATATAGGTATAATAGACATTTTACTCACGGATTCGATAATTCGATATTTACTCGCGTATTGTATAATAGACATTTAACTGGATTCAATAATTCGATATTTACTTGCGTATTGGTATAATAGACATTTTACTCACAGATTCGATAATTCGATATTTACTCGCGTATAGGTATAATAGACATTTTACTCACGGATTCAATAATTCGATATTTACTTGCGTATTGGTATAATAGGCATTTTACTCACGGATTCAACAATTCGATATTTACTCGCTTATTGGTATAATAGACATTTTACTCGCAGATTCAATAATTCGATATTTACTTGCGTATTGGTATAATAGACATTTTACTCACAGATTCGATAATTCGATATTTACTCGCGTATTGGTATAATAGACATTTTACTCACGGATTCAATAATTCGATATTTACTTGCGTATTGGTATAATAGACATTTTACCCGCATATTCGCATGCCTCGAATGTTCGAACATTCGATAATTATCGAAAGTCTGAAAATTATCGAAAGTTCGAGAAATCCGGGTCCGGGATAGTTCGAGAAGTCCGAGCCCATTCAAACTTGAATAGTTCGGCTCAAACTCTGGTTCGAGTTCTAGTCCATCTCTAATGGATCTCAAGCATGATCGTTAGCATGTAAAACATGTTTCTGAATGATGCTGGCAGACAGATATGAGAGTGTCAGCATTGAAAAGCATGCAAATTATGGAAGGCAGCAAGCATGCTTTAATGAGTATGGTAAAGAAAATTCAAGTCAAGTAACATTACTAAAAATCAGGCACACAGTTCATAAATCAAGCTATTAGGTTTTAAAACCAGCTAATTGTAATAGTTATTACTGTGTACAACTCTATGATGCAATGTCTCTGCTGGTTGTCCAACTTATTTTTTTACAGTTACATAAATATTTGAAAAACCTTCAGTACCGCACCACAAATAACCAAACCGTATCATTTAATGAAAATGGAGAAATGAACAATGAATATGATATTTATAATTGCTTCCTCAAGTCAGATAAACCTTTAAGATTAATTGGAAAATTTAAACCAAGAGCTCCATCACATGACCAACTTTTCATCAGTCCAGAGAAAATTATATGGAAGACCAACGATGGCAAGGTAAGATAAATATATAATGCTATACATCATGTGATTATCTAGATTATGGAGTCTAAGGGACCAGATGGTATGCAGCCTAGGATTCTGTAAAAGGGTTTTTTATAATTCCACCACCGGTCCCTACTTCCATCTGAATATGATGACCATATAAAGAGACAGAAAGAAATAGACAGACAGAGAAAGACACAAAATTCAGAACATTGGTATACAGTAGCAACTGGCAAATTAACAATACTTATTATCTTAAAGAAAAAATGTATTTATATAAAATAATTATAAAACAGGATTGTATTGGACAGTTATGAAATGAGAGGAAAGAATCTGTCTTCAAAGCTTCTTCCTCAGTCTGTTTATAAGGTTTAGTCTCTAAGCAGGTAATTCCAGGCTATCCACAAATTCCCCTAAACCGTTCATAAGGCGCCAGCCATCCTGAATCACCTATTATCCACGCTGCAAGGAAATAATCCACAAAGTACTAATTATGTGAATTGATGCTTCTGGGAATTCTATCCCTGGGTTAATGTTTCAATTTATTCAAGCCTGTGCTGGGACATACCCATAAGAGGTGCAATGTATGCTTCTGTTAGATAGGGTTAAAAAGGAAGGTGAAAAGGTTGGACTTGATGGACGTATGTCTTTATTTAACCTCAATTACTATGTTACTATGTCCTATGTAACTTTGAGAGTATGGCAACAGGAGACCAGGAACAACAACTGTATCAGATGAGAGTATGGTATGGCAATGGGAAACCAGAAACAGCAACCGTAGGGATGAGAGTATGGCAACAGGAGACCAGGAACAAAACACAGCAACATGAGCCAGAAGCAAGGCAAAGAGACACTGCACAGGGGAGAAGAAAGCAGGGAAAAACAGAAGCCAATGTCATGAGAGAAATATTGACCAGCACCTACCTGATTAGGCGGCTGTCGAATAAAGGGGCACTTCCTGGAATGACGTCTGTGCGTATGCACCCACAAACTGTGCACGACACGTGACATCACTTCCTGTGGGATCTAGGTTCGGACGCCCTGATTGGAGGCCACTTTGGGGATGTACCCAGAAAGTCCTAAGGAGACTGATCAGGGAGGGAGCCAAACTATCACAAACAATTAGAATTGATTGTGGAAATGTTATCCACAAACTACATTATCCTCACTAGTAACTTTTTTACCTTCAAAGGGAATTTTTTTAATCAAAAAGGGACTCTGCGTGGGCACTGCATGTGCTACATATGATGGCCCTTTAACTTGGGGCTTGTGAGAGAAAGATATTCTCCAGTGAGGTATTGACCTGGCAATGGATAATATCCTTTTCATGGGTCATTATATTGACAATGTTTTAATCCTATGGGATGGGTCTGAGATCAGGTTCTATAGGTTAATTAATGAAATTAAAACGAACAGCTACAACCCAAGATTATCCAGTCAAATAGACTGGTAATAGACTCAAGTGGGTCAAGCTATCAATGTTCCTCTAATTTTAAATTGGCTGTGTGCACAAAAATATATTTTTGGTGCTGGTTGGACAATTTGTGTGAGCCAATATACTTACTTATTTTGTCTGGTTCAGGACTGATAACAGCTTTTTGATCATCCATTTATACAGATATACTTAATTTATACATACATTCTATTGACCGACTGGGATCTATATTTGGAGGAAAACCTAGCATTTTCCTAGCGCCACCTCTAAGAAACGCTGGTAACAACGCGACCAAACCAACGAACAGATGTTTGTCTGGGACCTAGCCTTTAAGAGATAACTATCTATAATGAGGCTCTTGAACCGAATTATCGAATATGCGAGGAAAATGTCTATTATACCAATACGCGAGTAAATATCGAATTATCGAATCCATGAGTAAAATGTTTACTATACCAATACGCGAGTAAATATTGAATTATCGAATATGAGAGTAAAATATCTATTATACCAATACGCAAGTAAATACCGAATTATCGAATATGCGAGGAAAATGTCTATTATACCAATACGCAAGTAAATATCGAATTATCGAATATGCGAGGAAAATGTCTATTATACCAATACGTGAGTAAATATCGAATTAACGAATATGTGAGTAAAATGTCTATTATACCAATACGCGTGTAAATATCGAATTAACGAATATGTGAGTAAAATGTCTATTATACCAATAGACGAGTAAATACAGAATTATCGAATATGCTAGTAAAATGTCTATTATACCAATACGCGAGTAAATATCGAATTATCGAATTTGCAAGAAAAATGTCTATTATAACTACATACTCGAATATAAGTCAGTTCGAGTATAAGTCGAGGTACCTATTTTTACCTGAAAAATTAGCAAAACATGATTGACTTGAGTATAAACCGAGGGTAGAAATTATGACCACTACTGCCTTCTGATTCTGTATTGTTTTGAGGGTTTAGTTGCCCTTTAAATGGACAGCAGAATTCCCATACAGTAGTCCCATACAGTAATAGCCATATCCAGTATGGTTATTACTGTATGGGACTACTGTATGGGAATTCTGCTGTCCATTTAAATGGAAACTAAATCCTCAAAACAATACAGAATCAGAAGGCAATCTTATTAACAATAGATACCATCCTCCTGATTCCGTATTGTTTTAAAGCATTAGTTGCCCTTTAAATGGAGGGTAATCCCACACAATAACCCCCAATTCCTTGCCACTACAGATGTTTGGAAACTACAGCTCCCCGCACCAGTTGCTGGGAGTTGTAGTTTCCAAACATCTGCTGTGGCAAGCAATGCCCCCCCCCCCCCGAGCCCCCCCTGTTCAGTAAAGTATAGGACTTGCCTGTGTGGGAGTTCAGCTGCTCCTGGTGCTGCAATCTGGAGTATTGCAAGAGAGCACATGGTCCACTATGGTGTACTGTAAGATCCTCATGCTGCCGAATGTGCTGCTCCCCCTGCCATAGCAACCACCTCCATCTCTGGCAGAAGGATTACCGGTAAGCTCTGGTCCCAACAAGGCCTTGCGCTTTGCCCTGTCTCTCCTCACACCACTGCAATCCGGCTCTGCTGCTGCCTGGCTTTACTACTCTGAGCCGGGAAGTGACATCAGCCACCAGAAGAGCAGATGCGGAAGCGAGCTGAAAGCAGAGGTGAGTGACTCGAGTATAAGTTGAGGTTACATTTTTAGGCTATTTATATAGCCTAAAAACCTCAACTTATACTCAAGTATATACAGTATACCAATATGTGAGTAAATATCGTTCATGGGATAATTATGGAATGCTCGAACGCGAGAGCACGAAAGTAGCGTGCATGAGAGTAAAATCGGATTTTCGAATGGCCTGGACCATTTCCCAGGTCCCACAGCCATTTACATTAAGTTACCATTGATATTTTAATTGTATTTCATTAGAACTTTTTGAACTATTTGACTCCCATTGACTTTAATGGGTCCGTTTTCCAACTTTCCATATAGTTCTAACGTCCAAAAAGTACTGAACTTTCAAAAGTTCGTCCATCTCTAAGATCCATTAGTGTGCGAGAATCGCATTAGGGCGGCCAAATTAAATGGACTGTACTGTAATCCTTTTTCGGAGCGCATGTGATCAGCATTCTTTGCAAATCACTCCGATTATGTCAAATTGTGCAAATGTATGGAGAGTCACTTCTATCTCATAAATATTATACGATCAAGCAACATTTAGAGCTTCCACAGACTTGACAGCACATAAAACAATACTGACATTCTTTATTCTTAAGAAACACTAGTCATAAAAAGAATCATCATTATTAATCACATAAGGGCTTGGTGAATTATGTTGGTGCATCCACCAGATGTCTATTCTTTTAGCTGTAATACTTAGTTTTCTCTGTATTGAATAGTGTTTAATTTTGCCCCAACCAATCAGATGTTGGCTTTCAAATGTTAAATAAGATCTGATTGGTTGGGGCACAATTAGCACCATTTTTAACTTTTATTGAATCTCCCTGTTAGTTTTCTCTGTATTGAATAGTGTTATCAGTCTGCATTTGCAACTGTATGTGTTGCAAAGATTAATAGATTATTTTATCAACCCCCAAAAAAGGAAGATATTTTACTTGTTCTGGAATATTTACCTGATTCCTGTAATTTAAACTGCTTTTGTTTTTTTCCAGACCTTGCAGATCTAGAAGTGCGTGGGACATTATATCAACTGCAAAGTAAGCAGGAGCATAGAGAAAATCTTGGAAAGAAACTGTACGATCTTCAACAATTTGTTTTATTTTTGTACATTTATCAATACATTTTATTTTGTTTTCATAGGCACAATAATATCTGGCCAGGTCTCCCCTATCAAGATTTATTTTATTTTCATATTGTGATAATCGTTTGCTCTGTATGAAATGTTGCATTTTGGAACTGTTCAGTTGATAATTTGAATGTTGCTCAAATAACAAACTGCCATTGAATAATAATAAGTCATAAGCCACAATGTAACTGTAGGCAGATACAGACGCAGAGACAATGAATGTCTTTTCAAAGAACACATCCACAATATAGTGTAAGACAGATAAAATATCATAGAACAATGTTCCACAAAGTACAATCACACTGGTTGAGGATTTATTAATAGTCTCCTTAATGGACTTACACATGAATTTAATAGCTGCAATATCAGAAATGTAATTTATTGTTATTGAGAATTCAACACAAATCCCTTCCTCTGAGAGATACTTTGTCAGGAGCTGAACTTTGCTTTCCCCACTGTTTTTAAATGTAATAATTCCAACCCAGGTCCATCCAAAATATTTCAGTAATTTACTTAAAGCCAAATAATGTCCGTGGTCACTTTCTATTGTACGGAAAAAATATGGGAAGGCGACTTTATCACTGAGCAATGGGTCTGAAGCTCCGTAACTGATCTATAGAAAGATTAATGAGTTGAAATTCTTGAACATTGACAGGAGGACAAAAGATTAACTGTCATCTACTGTTGCAGAGGATAAATATATTCAATATAATATTTATACTAGTAGAAGGGGTACATTCCCCGCTCTGGTGTGAGTGGGGTGGCTGCACTGCAAGTTGTACACTGAATCTTTAAAAGTATCTTGCTTGTGCTTGGGGGTATGGTTAGGGGAAGGGTTAAAAGCAAAAAAATTAAAAAAATAAATACATTAAGATCAACATCACTGTTAAAGGGTCACTACACTCACTGAAACAACTTTACATTATCTAAGACTACAATTTGAAGTAAAATGGTGGTGTTCCCATATTTATCTGTGCTTGCTTTGTCATTATAAATAATTAATGTTTAGTGAGTTCTCCTAATTCCCCCCACCCTCCCTTACTCCCTTACTCACTGCCTTCTTGTAGTGTTCTGC